>WSUB01000081.1:0-63902 GCA_019633425.1 Tulasnella sp. 424 | reverse complement strand
ACGAGAGGACTGGAAGGCTTTGCAGCAGGCAATCCTTGACAATGATTGGGATGAATTGAAATCTAGTTCAGCAAGGTAGGTTACATGATGCAATAGCTATCCTCGGGAGTGTGAGTATGTCTGTCTAACTTTTCGATTTTCGCTTGCGCTAGCGGTACTATAATAGTTCCCGCACCACCCCCTGCGGCAGCCCCGCCAGCGATAACAAGCGTCCATGGTGGAGTATCGCGTGCTTCAAATAATATCCTGCCGTTATCTCTTCCCGTTTCCGATCCAACGAGGTTCGGCAGGATCCGAGTCATCGAGGAGGATTCTAGTACTCCAGGTTACCTCAAATTAAATTGTGAGCAGACAAGGCTTAAATTTTCTACCGATCTGGCTGAGGCGGTAGTGGTTGAGTGGAATTCTTCATGGTTTCCGTGCAAGTTGAAATTCGTGGTGCGCATGTGGTTCGAAGTCGATTAGTTCGTACCAAGGGAATTGACTTCGACGATGATACAATTAGGGACAGGACTCTCTCAATACATACCCCTTATTAGGGTTACAGTTCAGAAGTGACAACATCAAATTCGCCAAACTGGGCCCTAGAAGCATTGAGTGAGTCCGCTTTTACTTCGAGACTTGCGCAATATGCGCCCGCCTAGGTGCTCGAGGGCGCTTCCTAAATTTGTTCCTCAATGAAGGTACCTGTATCTCACCCCTGTCACTAATTTGAGAAATGGAACTCGCAAAGCAATGACTGAAACCGATGCGATGGAAAGGCCGGCTAGGGGCCGTGTCATGGCCACTGTCTGGAGCGTTCTCCAGAATGGCTCTCTGGTGGCGACTCTGGTACACGATCGAGGTAAGTCAGGATTCGTGCCTAGCCGTGATCTCCGTTCATGTATGACCAGCAGCGAGAATTCAACTTGAATTGGTTATTTCCAACACGAATAAGCTCTGGTTCGCCACCGACGCCGAGGCTATGATTCAGGATTGGCCAAGCAAAGAAGGCAAAGTAGCGGCGAGTGGAGTCCAAAACAGAATGCAAGCAACGACTAAAAGTTGATGATCTGTCCCCATCCCCAAATGACACACCTTGCTCTGCAGAGGCTGTACCTGGACAGGCTATGAACATCAAAGGTATTACAAATGTCGCTAAGAGAGGCGTTCGTGACGAGTAACACGTTGTGACACGCGTGATCACCGTGCTGTATCCCGAACGTACATCTTTACCCAAATGTCACACCATTGCGGGGGACATCCGCTCGCCGCTCGAACGAACGCTGCGATTACCCACTCCACCGACTTCCTGACCACATGAATAGTTTGATATCATAGTCAGTTTCTCGAGGGACTCCGAGTCGGGCGATCTTCAGCGTTCTCGTTAGGAATATTGGCCCGAGAGTAAGGCTCAAATGGCGGTGAGTGTGATACGGTGTCCAAGCCTTAACCTGGCCCAACGCCCGTGTCCTGTCAATGATGCGGACCTAACTACTGGGTTTCCAGAGCCTCTGGGTGGAGATGCAGTGAATAGTCGATCCCATTTTGATATCTGTCATTGCGAGTATTATAGGAACGTGGATTGTGTTGGTTGTTAAGTACGACGTCTGTATATCGAACAGGGTGTTGTCGGAGCCACATTCGCGGTGACTATGCAGGATGCAGGCTCGTGAAATAGATGCATCGTAACATACTCGTCTGGTACTACTGAAACGCGTAATTCCGTGGGACACCTTTCTCATGAGGCCTGATGCAGGCTGCCAAAGGAGTCCCAACTGGAACCTTTCTTGCCCCAAGTCGAGACAGGTCTCGATAAAGTATAGCACTTGGTGAGGACTGAACAAGCATTGATGGCCATTTGTAGAATGTGGGGTTGGGTTAAAGCGTCATGGATTCTACAGCGGGGGAACGGGGCTAGCTTGAGAAGCTGTTGACAACGGTTTGCTCTATGTAGGGTTTCCCACTTTTCTCCCGCCACTCCCTCCTGTCATTCTCAGCTACTAGCTGTGTACATCTTGAACCCAGCATCCGAAAATTCGATCGACAGAGAAGCCTTCCATGTCTGATATTGGTACGCCAAAAGCCTCGTATCAAGATCAAACCTACCAGCCTCGTTAATTTAAACTCGCTTGGGAAGATGAAATTTTGACCTTTCGAGGCGACGGCGGCGAGGAAGCAGAAGACTTTATACGGGCGGTTACTGTCCAAGCATTCAAAAAGGGGAAATCCAAAGACCAGGAGTGGCTTTCGACGTTTGCCTCAACGGCCTTTGCAGGGAAAGCCTTGCGGTGGTACCGGCGCTTGCCTCGGGCTACACGAGATGATTGGGATGCCTTGCAGGAGGCAATCCTCGACAAAGATTGGGATGAATTGAAATCTCACTCAAAGAGGTAGGTGCCACGATATGATAGCTACTACTGAGAGTGTAAATATGCTTATCTCACTTTCGATTTTTGCCTGTGGAAGCAGCACTGTGACAATCCCTGCAGCACCCCCTGCGGCAGCCCCGCCGGCGACAACAAGCGTCTATGGTGGAATATCAGCTGCTTTAAATCATTTTCTAACACTGTCTCCTGCCACGTCTAATCCAGTAAAGTCTGGCAGGATCCGAGTCATCAAAGATGGTTCTGATACCTCAGGTTACCTCGTGTTGAGTCCTAATAAGACAGGACTGCGGTTTTCTACTAGTCCAGAGGATGCGATAGTGGTCGAGTGGAACTCTGCATCATTTCCGTGCACGTTAAAACTAGTGGTGCGTCTACAGTTCAAATTGATCGGTTCGTAGAAGGGGAAGCAACATCTCTGATAATGCAATTAGGGACGGGACTCCTCGTATTGCTTATTAGGGGCACAGTTCGGCACTGACGATATCGACCCAGAAAGCCCTGAGTGAGTCCGCCTCTTCTCGAGGCTTGCATGATAAGCGCGGCCTAGGTGATTGAGCGAGCTTCTGAATTCGTCCCTCCAACGAAGGTTTTTGTATCTCACTCCCGTTACTAATCTGGAAAACGGAACTCGCAAAGCAATGACTGGGACAAACGCGATGAAACCCCCGGTTAAGGGCCGTGTCATGGCCTCCTTATGGAGCATTCTGCTGGACAGCACTCTGGTGGCGACTCTCAAACACTATAAGGGTATGTGGCTGCCCTTGCTGTTCAACTGCAGTACCCAGACATGAGCTCCTTTCATGTACCACCATCAGTCAAAGTTCAACTTGATTTGGTTGTTCCCGAATCCGGAAATCTGTGGTTAACCACCGACGCAAAGACTACCATTCAAGAGTGGCCACACCTTAAAGGCAAGCGTGCGGTGAGTGACATTAAAAATGTAATGCAAGCAACGATCAAAGAGTAATCATCTATCCCATCCCTAAATAATGCACTTCGCCTTGCAGCTGATTTACCTAGACATGTTATAAACATTAAAGGCATTGCAAATGTCGCTAGGAGATGCGATTGTAAAACCAGTTTTCTAGGCATCCGTTGTGACACGCATGATCGCCGTGCTGTAGACATCTTTACCCAAATGTCACACCATTGCGGGGGGGGGGGGGGGAAAGGGACGTCTGCTGCTTGAGCGTAGCGAGTGCCCGCCCCACCGACTTCCTGACCACGTGAATAGTTTGATGTCATTGGCAATTTCTCGAGGGAAGTCGGAGTCGGATGATCGTCAGCGTTCTTGGGGTGGGGTGCGTGACGTCATGCTCCTCCCTATTTAGGTACTTAACCCGACGCGACTCGAAGCGATCAGCACAATCCCATCCCATCCCATCCCATCCTCATCCATTCCAACCTTGTTATCATGTCTGCCACCAACGCTCTCGTAGGTCGAAGTCACCGAGGATGTCGAGAATATTCTGAATGCTCACCTTGTCCCTGGTTCCAATTTTAGGCCAACGCTGACCAACGAACGATCGAAGAACTCGAGAACAAAGTTGATCTCGACCGGTACACGAACGCCCCCGAAAACGCACACAAGACGGATGGTACGTGAACACCCCAAACGTCGGTTTGTGAAACGTCCAACGATTGAGTACATTTTATTTTTTAGATTCGAAAGATTCACAGAACCTGCGAGATCGGGCTGCTAAAGCCGTGACGGAAGAGTTAGCGGCTGACCTGGCGGACGCGAAGGAGAAGGCTAAGCCTCCGACTGCCGCAGCGAAGGATCAGGGTCACAAGCCGAGTCGAGGTGCGGAGATAGACGAGCAGATCCAGAAGGAGGAGGAAGAGACCTTGAAGAACAAGGGCAAGATATAATTTTGACAGTACACGCATTTGTTATTCGGGAATACTGTATAAATATCGGTGAATAGAGTGATCCCAATGTGTAGAGTACTAGTTGTGTGACGCGAAGATAATGAAGCTGAGGGATTCGAATACCCAGCCTGAAAATTGAAGCGGGTTGCTGCAGGTTGCTGCGGACCCATGGCAGATCAGCCGTGACATCCTCGAAAAGGGCGGGGCGTGTGCCAAATATTTTTAGATCGTACCCCTCTGTGAAAAGAACGGGCAGACGCGTCAGTCTCCGTCCAGGTTCTCCGGCCGTCGCGGGCTATCTGATAACAGGATTGCCCGCTTACGCGAGATATCGTGCGCCGCTTACCCAACAGGGGGACGCCGCTCTCGATTGTCCACATGGATAGCCACATGCAAGGATTTGTGCTTGGCCGATTCCTTACGCAATGACGCGTCCTTTGCAAAGTGCATCAAGTTGGATTTAGCCCGGCCCCTTGAGGCAAAGGGAACGCTGAACCCACGGCTTTGGATGCCCTATCAATGCGTGTTCGATATATTTTGAGAGCGGCATACATATTAGTGTACGGCACGTGCCACGGTCTGTGGGCTGAATCAGCATCAGGGGCGGGATCGGGGTGCTGGGTGCCAAGGTAGCTCGGTGAGGCGCACTAGAAGGGGTCGCGGATACCGAAGTGACGTGTTTCGGCTTACGCACCGGACACCGTCCCCAGAACCACTACCATCGGTTGAATCTATTTAGAGAGGCTCCCCAGAATATCTAAACATGGTGCCAAGTATTATTTCGCCCTCAAAAGTTCTGTTCCCTCGTCTTCTAGTAAGTGTTCTCAACGTCGATGCCTTGGTCGTTGATCAAACCGTTCCTGACGTCAGTCCAACTTACAACAGGGGACCGCCGGTAACTTCACCCGCCCCTGAATCTTTCAACAGTCGAGATTCGCATTCACCCCGAGGTCGGTTTTTCTCCGACTCCTTCCTCGTCCCCCGCCAGGTCGCTCACTCCGTTCGTTGGTTTCAATCCAGACCAGTCCCGTCGTCTCTCTGGTTCGCCAATGAGCACCCAGACCCCCACTCGGAAACGATCTCGCGAATCAGCAGCTGGCAGAACAATGAACAGCGGCACTGAAGAGCGCGAGGAGGCATACCTCGGTGATGAAGGTGTTGGCACTAGGCCAGCAGAGGGTCCAGGCGCCGCACACATGCAACCCGTCAAGTACCAGCATCACTGTCAGTACTACGCTTTCCGAACCTCCAAGCCCACTGTCAAAACATGATCACTGACGACCTGTTCTCGTTTCGTGCAGTCTGGGACCCCGAAATCGCCCACCTTCGCCAGGTCTACACCAAAATGATCGTCGCTGCAACCATTCTCATGATCCTCATGATGTGGTTCGCTCTGCCCGTATACTGGGGTTCCCTCGGCGAAACCTCTGCACACGTTCCGAATCTGAAAGGTGAGGCCGATGTGGGTTTTTTTAATTTACGCAATGGTCACGAGACTAATGCCGTGTGCATCGATAGGCTGGGTGATCAATCGAGATGGAGACGGTGCACTCGGTCAAGCGATCGTCCAAGCCTTCGAGGCCAACTCTCGAGGCGAAGGCGTCGCACCAAAGCAGCACCTTACGTGGACCATCGTCGACCCCTCGCAATACCCTACCGATGACGATGTGGGCAATGCGATCGTCGACGAACAAGCTTGGGCCGCGGTTGTCGGTACGTTTCATTCTCCCTTCCATTCCCCGCGCCATGATCCCTAACGCTCGCATCCTACTCCGGAACAGTCAACACGGCCGCAACTCAAGCCCTCGTCACCGCTCGTTCCACCGGAAACTCGTCATACGACCCGCTCTCGGCGATCACATTCTACTACAACCAAGGCCGAAACGAAGTCGCGGCAAACTCCTTCATCGTTCCGTTGACCACTGCGCTCTTGCAAACCAGTGTCGGAAAGTTCAGCGCTCAGTTTACGGGACAGTGGTTAGCGAGCGTCACGGGCACGGATGTGACCACCGCTTCAAGGGCTCCTCAGACGGTCAGCCAGCCGTTTGGTGTCACGCCCATCAACTTGAGGCCGTTCACCAAGACCGTTTCCACGGCGATTTTGCTAGTCGGACAGATTTACATCAGTACGTCGAGGATTCGAGTACCTGGTACTTATGAGAGGCTGATCATGATAATTTCGATGAATAGCCATCTTCGCCTTCGTCATCACCATGGCACACGACGCCGCTCGAGGCGTCATCTCTCCTTTCCTCACCTTCAAATCCTACGCCAAAATGCGTATCATTGTTCCGATGATCGCTTACATCCCCATCAGCTTCAGTTACGCTATGATCAGTTTACCTTTCAAGGTTACTTTTGGTGCAAAGTGCGTTTTTCCCCGTCTGCCTCCGTTTGTTTCATTGCTGACTGACCCACCTATCATCGTCGACAGGTTCAGCTACGCTGGCGGCTTCTTCATCTTCTGGCTCTACATCTACATGGGCATGGCTGCTCTCGGTCTCTCAACCGAAGCAATGGTCACCATCCTCACTCCTCGCTTCATCGCAAACTTCCTCTTGGTTCTCATCATCTACAACGTCTCCGTTGCTTCAGTCCCCATCATCCTCCAACCTTCGTTCTACCGATGGGGCTACGGCTTCCCGGTCTTCAACCTCAGTCAGACCGTTCGAACGATCATCTTCAACACCAAGAGCCACATGGGTCTCAACGCCGGAGTTTTGATTTGCTGGATGGTGTTGAACTTTGCTACCATCACCCTTTTCACGTGGTTTATCAGGAAGAGGACGCTCAATGAAGAGAGGGCCCAGGAGAGAGCTTTGGAGAAGGACGTGAGTGGGGAGGAGCAAAAGACCGAGGCGTAGTTGTCATGCACGCGAGGGACATTTCTTGGGAGGTCTTTTGGTTGTTTAATTTTATGTTCTCTCCGAGTCGCATACTGTAGCGGGACATCTAATACCCTGAATCCACTTTATACGCTGCGGATACTCTTGTCACAGGCAAGCTTTCGATACGTGATCATTATTCAACTTCCAGTTGGAGTCTCTATAATGGGATTCCCTCGAGGGTCAGTATTGGCATGCCGTAGGTATATCGGAGAAGGCTTAGGGAAGAGACTCGCAGCTTTGACGACGACGTTGTCGGTAAAAGAGGCTTGAATTGCTGCGGGATCGCTGCAGAGTCCGACAAGATCCATCGGTTTGAAAACAATCGGTATTAGATTGTAAGGACCTAAGTAAACAACGTTGCAGTGTTTATACGTTTGATTTGAGAGAATACGAATTTCTTACATCCGGATTGAGCGAACACAGCGACGAGAGATTGGTCCTCGTACACACCCCAGATATCGGAGAAGGCATCACCCTGAGGTCTACCGTTCTGTTTCAGGATAAGCGGTCCCGTTTCCGGATGATACATGATCGGAATCAGAAAGATACGTCTACGGAACAGAATGATGTTATGGGTTCGAAACCTGGTGAGGTCGTAGCCCGTCGCGACTCACCCCTTCTTCCCAGGACCGAACTCACATGTTGGCCCAGCTTGTTCAAAAAATTGGCCACATACAAAGGTGTTAGAGCCTGCAACATCCTGTTTCAGAGACACCCAGGTACTCATAAATCGGTAGTCTAGACGCTGTGACGTAGAGAGGGACTTACTAGCAGTTCTAACTTCGTTGGGAAGTGCGATGGATCGTATCGAACACGAGCGGCCTTGGACTTATCAGGATCAAAAAACATCCCCAATTCCGGTTCCCCTTGTTCCGGACGAAACGTTTCTAGGGCCAGATATCCATTGAGGGATTGGTCGTCGGATCTAATTCGGATCCGTGCGGTCCTTGGTGATCGGGATGCAGGTAGTCGAACAGGTTGCGCCGGTCCCGGTGGAAGTATCGACGATGATGGAGGACCTGCAGCTGAGACAGGGGCAGCCGCCGGGATGGTTGCGCTGATAAGCAGCTAATGAGTCACCTTCAAGGCATTCCTTGGAAGAAGGCTTCCTAGATCAACAGACCTCGACACTCCACTCTCATCCGCCCATTGGTGCTCAAGTATAGCACCTTGAAGTTTATCCCAATCTTCCCGCGTGGAGTTTGGTAAGCGAAGGTACCATCGCAAAGCGTTGCCAGCGAAGGCTGCTGCCGCGAGTTCAGTGATCCATTCTTGGTCTTTGAACTTTCCTGACTTGAATGCTTGAATTCGTACGGCTCGAACGAAATCCTCTGCTTCCTGATTACTTGCACCCCGGAATACGAGAAAATCGTCTTCACCTCGGTTGAATAGAAGCTACTAAATATGTCTCAGGCTCTAGGAAACGAGTTGAACATACTCACGTCTGTCATTGTGCTTAGTTAGATGGGGCTGAAGCCAGACACATAAGAGTAGTGGGTAGCTCGATCTTGGTGGTGAATCGATGGCTAAAGACCGCAGAAAGTCCGTAATTCCGCCATCAAAGGCGGCACGCTCTCAAAAGGCTTGGATCGGTCGGGCCGCTTTCATATTTCTGTGTTTTCAAGGATTATGTACAGGACCTCATTTGCTGTCTTAATTTCATGTCGAATGAATTGGAGCGGCATCGCTAGAGACAACCCTACAATTTCTGCGTTCGAAGGGAGGAGGGGATGTTACCTCCTGCGATAACATGGAGCAGCGAAGAGTGATAACATGTATAGCGATTCATCGTGTTTCATCTACCCACTACTCTTCATGCTCCAAAATCAGTCGCTGACATGATTTCGTAGATTGCTTTAGTAAATGCGAGTCCAAGCGGTTCAACATTCAGCGACTCGACGTACCACTCCTGTGATTCCTTTATCACTACCCTGCACAGCACGAATAGCAACAGGATCGCTGCCCATAAACAAGTAATAATCTTCTTCATTTTCCACAAGAATAGGAGTTAGGTTGTAAATGCCTATGGAGATTCGAAACATAACGTCAGGATGGAGTCTTCGAAGGAATATTGGCAACGTACAGCCTGCTTGAGGAGCGACGGCTACAAGCGACCGGTCCTCACAAACGATCCATATACTGACAAGGTAATCTCCAGTAAGCTCGCCCAGCATATATTTCCTGGAGTCGGTGTCAGAAGGATGGCAGCATGTTCTTATGGCAAGGGACCTGCGTGCAACGAAGAGATATAGTACACTGTTATCTGTCATATCTGAGAGATACTCACCCCGATTCACCGGGACCGAATTTGGAGTGTTTATTCTCCGAGGTTCCATGTTGCCCACCCAGAAATGCAAATGGCGCCTTGGAATCCTTTTTATAAAGGTGAATGCCAAGTCGTCTGCATTTCTAGCACGGAAATATAACGCACCAACGACTCCAATTCACATGGAAACTGTGACGAATCATATGTAATGCGAAGCGCAGAGGCCTTATCGGATACGACACCCGCTAACACACCAATTTCGCCAAGATACCCGTTGATGGTATCACCAGCGATCACTCGAATTCGGGCTATTCTACGGGTGCGATGCGGTGGTGTGACCGTGGGTAGCTCTGATGACGAATTCAGCCGTAACGGAGGAGCCGCAGCTGGTACGGGTTCGGCCGCCGGAGTCAATACACTGCCCAGATGGGAAACGATTAAGTGTTCTGGGTTTCGAATTTTGGAGTTTAATTGCACCTAGAAGCCATTCCATTATCCCTCCATTCGTGCTCTAGGATTTCAGCTTGCAATTGCAGCCAGTCTTGCTGAGTCGCCGTGGGTAAGCGCAAGTACCACCGCAAAGCTTTGCCAGCGAGCGCCGTGGAAGCGAAAGAGCAGATCCATTTCAGATCGTCATGTTTTCCAGCCTTGAAAGCTTGGATACGAACGGCCCTAATAAAATCCTCTGCCTCCTGATCGCTGCTACCTCTAAACGAGAGGAAATCTTCTAGGGGTGGGATTCGGACGATGCTATTCATTGTCATTAGAGGCAAGACGTACCGACATCCGCCATAGGGCTTCTTAGGACTGTTGCTAGAGAGAAATGCGGAGGGTGGACTCTTCTGGTAATACCTGACTCTGGAAGAATGGTTGAGGTCTCGATGGTTATCGTGAAGCGAGCACCGTGTGCGTTCCGATTTCTTCGGTTAATACCGCCAAGTCCGTCAACAGCCGTGGTTTTGGACAACGCTTGGATAGAACATGATGATCCTCCCGGGGCTGGGAGATCATCGATCCTTTAATTATTGCTCTTGGAAACTGGCCTGGAGGGAAGCCTGAGGCTACCGCTTAGCAACCAGTCGGTGGGTCGGCCCTTCAAGGCAAACTGCCAACGGCCCCTGCTGAGAGTAATTGGAAAGGGCCCATGATTGCTGGAAATTGATCGCTCTCAATATAGACTAATAAATACAAGCCAATAATGAGGCGAAAAGATCCCAAGTTGGATGAAAGCACCACACCGTACGTCGACCAAAAGGACGCCGACCATACATAGAAGACCCTAGTGTGACGTGGGACGCAACGTACAATAGGTTAATGACAACTTCTTCATACCCAAATGAATTGCGCCTTGGATTGAATAAATGAGGGGTCCCACCCGGATTTTGTCTGTCGGGATATCATATCATCTCCAAAATTAGTTTCTGTTTCGCATGATCAATGGTCAAGACTTGGGGCACTGTATCGTTGAACTACAACTAAGCTCACCGCGGATTCGAGCGAGACCTGTTTCTTTAACTTCGAGTACTCCTGGCGAATTGTAGCCGGGTCGCTAGCTAGAACCACCTCCTTGAAGTTGGAATTCATAACAAGCAGCTTCAATTCAAACGTGCCTGGAGAGTGGCAACTCTTTTAGTTGTAAGCCAAAGAGCCTGGTAGATGCCTCGCCAGAACATACATCCCGATTGCTCGACAGCAGGAAGAAGTGATAAATCTTCTAGCACGTTCCACATGCTGACGTAAAACCTCCCCGAGTATCTGTAGTCTTTAGCGTGGGCCAAAGTTCGAAATGGGCTTTCAGTGTAATCAGTGACTGGTGTTAGAACGAGGTATCTACAAGATTCAAGTTGGCTAAGCTCGGCGCCTCGAACACGGAAAATGGAAAATCTCACTCAGCTGATCCTGGGCCCAGTTGTCCGGTCACATCCACATGCTCTGGATTGAGGTGCTGGGCGCCTAACCAAGCCTTCGGGGGACGATCATACTTGGGCATAGTTTCAGATGATCGTAACTTCGCAAGGACGCGAATTGAACGCTTACCAGTATCTCCAACGCGCAAGGAAACGGTGGCTTCCAGGTAACACTGAACTCTGTTTTCCGTTTGGGATTGCTGTAACAACGGCCCCGCGACTCCTCGACCGCAAGGTAACCAGTGCAAGATGGGTCGTCGGTGACTACCCGGATTACAGCTCTCCTGACTTTGCTGGATGTTTGGGGCAGATCTGACGATGTAGAGCCGTGTATAAATGGTGAGGAAGTGTGGGTGAGGCTCTGTGGTGAAGGCAGAGGTGGTGCGGCTGCTGGCGCGGGCGTGGGCGCTGGGGCAATGGAGCTGGGGATGATAGCTGAGCGGAAGGTCTATCCAGAAACCTGGAAGCAAGCCTACTTAACGGCTGAACCATCATCACGGCCCCACTCATTCTCTAAAATTGCTTCTTGCAATCTATCCCAATCTTGGCGTGTTGAGGTAGGTAGGCGCAGATACCATCGGAGTGCCTTCCCGGCAAACGCTGTCGACGCAAAAGTTGTAATCCACTTCTGGTCATCCGTTTTTCCTAATCTGAACGCTTGTACCCGAACCGCCCGAATGAAGTCTTCCGCCTCCTCCGCACCGACGCCACGGAAAACCGCCAAGTCCTCTGTTCAGGATACCGATAACACGGATCGACATATGTTTCTTATTATTGCTGGTAGCGCAAGATGACTCACCAGCCTCCGCCATCAAAAAGGTCACCGAGGGTCGGATACTCGTGAATTCGGATGAGGTGGTGATGTACAGAGACAACGTCTTGTTTGTCACGCGGCAACCCTTATGATGGAATCACCTGTCACACCCCTTTCCTTCCACTCCAAAATCTCGAATCGATGAGTCACCAAGGTCGGTTTCTCATTCGAGACCTCTATAAATGTTACATTTAATCTGTACTTATTTTCAGATGAACCGCTCGTGTTTTACGGTCGGAGCAGCGAAGAGGCGGAGGATTTCATCCGAGCAGTGAATCTGCAGGCGTTCAAGGCGAATAGAATGCGTGATAATGCATGGATCGCAGATTTCGCGTCTACGGCGTTTGCAGGGAATGCGTTAAGGTCCTTCCGTAAACTAGCGCCGGAGATTCGGGGTGACTGGGAAAAACTCCAAGAGGCCTTGCTGAATGAATACCCGACGACCCCTGCAGCTGGACCTCCTGCAGACGGGTGAGAGCAGCAGTACTTCCCTGGGGCTGGAAGCCCAATCTTACCATTTTCTTACCGTTCAGCCATATACCTGCATCCGCGGCTGCTCCGGGTTCCTCCCCAGCGGTGCGGCCACCGCCTGCTCCAGCGTTCCTACAGTCAGGCTCTCTCATCGGAAGGATAAGCTGTGTCCCTCCTGATGGGACCCCTCCGACGTATATCTCTCGTTACCTGGATGCTTCTAGTGGGCTTTTACTGAGAACACAGGACCCGACCCACAGCCTCCACGTAAGATGGAGTCCATCAAATCTACCGACAACCTTTGAAACTGTGGTAAGCAGCGCTAACTACCCTAACATCTTCTGCGGCTTATTAAAATATTCTAACGTACAGAATTGCCGAAGTCCATACCAATTCCTTGGCGGGGTAACCCGAAACGGTTCTCCTCAATTCTCTCCTGGATGCACGGAGTAAGACGTTTAAGCCTACTTTACCCCTTGTTTGATTTCCGTGTCGTTGCTGACTCCTCCCACGACTTATGTAGGAGTTTATCTATTACGACGACTACCGGTCCAAACAGCTCTTTACGGGCACACTCCCGGATATACAAAGGACGCCCGATCAACGGTATTCCATTTGCCACTATTTGGAATGTTCTGCACGATGGCACAGTTGTTGCAACTCTTCGTATTGACGATAGTGCGTAGAAACGACATCGTGAGTAGCCCCTATGAATGCTAAACAAGCCACGCCACAGCATCCTATGCCCTTACCGCCATGATTACATCAAGGAGCAATGCTCTCTCGTTAGCGGTCTGTCCAAAGGCCTACTTAGCCGCACGCATTCCAGGAGACCGCATTGAAGCAGTAAGTCAACTCCAGCACAGAAAATTCACGATTTGTTGGCTAACGTTGTGCAACGGTGGTACTATTAGACGCTATTGTTTGAGCCCATTTAAATTTTACGTCGCTGTTTTGTATTTCAAATAGTATCAGAGCTCAATAGTGAACTCCGAAACTAGGGGGAAGATTTCAGCTCCAGTGCACGGCTCCCAGATCGTCCTCCTGCGCCCGCTTTACGAAGAAAAGTGGGACTATGTAAGATATAATACTCTTCCTAGTTGTAGGATTCCAATGGGATAAGGCCGTGCTATGTTGCAACGTCCTCCTTGCAACAGCCCCTGCCAACCCTACGGAAATGATTCCGTGGGGGTCAGCAGCCCTCGTTCATACCTCAGGTTTACCCTTTTGAAGGAGCGCTTGGACCTCTCCACTGCCCCTGGCGTGGCGTAGTCGACGTCGATAACAATGAGGATGGCATGAGGAAGATTTGTGAAAGCGAATCTAATAGATTGCCAGTGAGGGTAATGAATACACTGATTTCCCCTATCAATGGCCTTTAGCTCCAATACCCATATATGCATATGTCTCAGGTTTTCGACACCAAGTGTTTGTCGGCGACGTTACTGGAGACGGCAAGGGACAAGCACACCCTGCCTGTTTCGGTATTTGGTCTTTCCAACTCGAATGCGTATTGATTGGGCTACTTATTGATCGTCAGAATATCCAAGGCCTCTGCCATCTATCAACGCCCACCGCTCTCCCACCGGGGTCCGGAAGCTCTGATCGCTAATATGTTGAAACCCGCCGGGGTATATGAATAGCTCAAACTAACTCCAAATAAAATCTCTGCAAAAAAGCGATTAACCAAGAGAAAGGGAAAACTCAAATCAATCACATGTAACCGGTGAGCATTCTCAAGGAAACTCACCGCTTGGACCAAGGGCTCTGGATAACTCTGTTTGAGCCCATGGGGATTGACAGCAAGTAGAACTCCACATGATTGGTTCGAGCGTAAAAGGGGGGTCAGTATATAGGTTACTTGAATACGATCAATCGAGATTGTCATATCAGCTGCTGCGCCATAAAACTACAGAGTTTAGTTACTCACCGCCTAATTGATCCACCACAGGTAGCAGTGAAAGGTCCTCCAGCACATGCCACATGTGGACGTATGACCTCCCGAAATCGTTATTTGTTAATATTTCCCCTAATGTTCGAGATGAATGCCCAGGGGACGATAAGGCAGCGGTGATCATGACCCGCCTATTGATTGGCTTTAGAGGCATCAGGGGCGAGAAAAACGCAAGTGGGTGCTCACCCTCTTTGACCCTCGCTAAACTTCGCAGATACTTCATTGTCGTTTAAATGCTGTCCACAAAGCATGTTATATCGAGCACTCGGTCCTGTGGAGCCCTATAAAACAATCGTCAATGTGAGAATTAAACGATGAAAAGGAGCTCTTGTAATTCTATGAACCTGGATTTCCAAAGTAGTAGGAGATGACGACGAGCTCCATTTTATCAACGGGGCATTTGAAATATGAGGTTCCGAGTAGCCAAGACCTTGGTTCGTTGACAGTCTTAGGTACCCGTTACAAGTTGGATCTTCAGCGAGTATCCGGATTCTTGCAGTCCTGGTAGACTGCCCAGTCAGTGAAAGCGAGCTTAGTGTCTCTATTAAGGCTCCCGGTGCTGGATGTGCGGGTGGAGCAGGTGGAGCAGCGGCGAGGGCAGGAGTCGGAGCCGCCGCTGGGGTGACCAAACTGCAGGGAATCCCAGCAGGCTTCAGCTCCCAAGGTTAGACGAAACAGAAGCTGAGTCTTCATTACCACGACGGCCCAAGGTCATCCTCCCATTGATGATCCAATATTGCTTCTTGCAGCAACTCCCAATCTTGTCGAGTGGTGACTGGCAACCGTCGGTACCACCGAAGTGCTTTCCCCGAGAACGCGGTGGATGCAAATCCTGTGATCCATTCCGTGTCCTTGAGCTTTTGTGCTTTAAAGGCTTGGATATTGACCGATTGAATAAAGTTCTCTGCATCATCGCTGCTTTTGCCGGTGAAGGTAACGAACTCCGCTACTGCAGGACCCAAGTGCGTTGTACGTGTTGAGCGAGTTGCGATATAGCCACAAACATGGAGGGCTTACTCAGGTCTGCCATTGATTCTGCTGCTGATGTTCGCTGGTATCGCTAGGAAATCGAGGTGACATTGGGGATGAAGTAATCAGAATCGATTGGGGGCTTCGCACAAGTGCCTCGTGTACGGTGCACTCGAATATTAATCAGCGCTCGAGCTTCACCACAAACCGACCTGCTCCCCACACATTACTACCCCGGCGCCATGAGCACATCGGGTACTCACTTTGCTTCGCGATTACCTCCATGCCCCTAATACACAACTGAATTCCACCTGTAGCAGACCCTCTCATCTTCAACGGCCGAAGCAGCGAAGAAGCCGAGACATTCATCCGGCAAGTCAACCTCATAGCTTTCAAAGCCAACCGAATGCGGGACAACCGGTGGGGGGCCGACTTTGCTGCAACGGCTTTCGCTGGAGACGCATTACGCAAATTTCGGAAGTGGCCGGCGGAGGTTAGAGGTGACTGGGATAAGCTCCAAGAGGCGTTGTTAAATGAGTATTCCCCGGCATCAGCTCCTGCAGGGGCGGCCGCTCCGCCTCCACCTGCGTATGGGTGAGACATTTCCCATTACTAATAATGCTATCAGGCTTGCGGGAAGAACATTGATTTATTTTTGAACAGAGCTTACGCACCTCCACCAGCCGCTGGACCGAATCAGTTTAGCGCCGCTAGCCCATCATTTTCGAGGTCCGGAACATTTACTGGACGGATCAGCTACAGCACTTCCTCGGGGTCGATGCGCGGCTACCTTTCTCGATTCCTGGATCGAAATACGGGACTTCTAATGACTACTCAAGATCCTTCACAGGCTCTACAAGTTCAATGGACGCCGTCTAGTCTTGGGACTCCTTTCGAAGTCTTGGTATGGAATATTGGGCGTTTCTGTATTGTTTTGAAATGACTCTCAACTCGAACAGAACTGCGGTAGTCCGTATAAATTCTTGGGAGGCGTTACCAGAGACTCAAAGACACAATTCGGTCACGGCTCTTCCGCGTAGGTCTCCCGTAGCCCGAGTCTAGAGCATTATTTAACGCACACCCTTCTAGGAGTCTCGCTTTGACGACGACTACTGGGCCTGGGTCAGCCACACGGGGCCATTCAAGGACCTATCAGGGGCGACCAACGAATGGAGTCGCATACGCGGGGATCTGGAATGTATTGCAAGACGGGACGGTAATCGCGATCGTTCGCGTGGAAGACAGTGGGTAACGTTCCTCAGACGACGTTGCTTTAGCTTGTGAATCTGACATAGCGGGTTAAGCATCATACGCTTTGAGTCCAATGATTACAATGGATAGCAATACGATCTCGGAGGTTGTATGCCCCAAGACCTATCTGGCAGCACGTCCTCCAGGGGAGCGTGTAGAGACGGTGAGTTGCTGTCATGCGTCTGACTGCCATACACTTAATCAGCCTCCGATACGTGCAGAGACTTGTGTTCGAACCATTGTAGCGCAACTTGTCGATCGATTCAAATGGTACTTTTGGATTTAGTCTTGCGGCGTATGTTACACACTGCTGTTCAGCTGTGTCAGTGGCAATCCTTCCAAAAAGTTTGCAGCTAGAGGTAGGGCATGTCCTTTGTTCACGGGGGCTTGTCAGTGCACCGCGACTTGCTTCAATCGGCCTTTGGGCGCGGCAAGGTTCCGACGGGGCGGAGTTTAGCACAGGGGCGGGCCCTAAAAAATCCCTCACCGCGGGTCACGTGCTCTGGCCGTGCCAAAAGATGGCGGGTTGAGCATCGCCGTTTCCCTCCACCTCTCTTGCACAACACTGGGGACCTGCCTTTGCTATCAAACGCAAAGCTGACGTCGGCCCTTTATTTACCCATTTGGAATACTTTGTGGGAATCGTCCGTCACTGCCAAGGCACTCTGCGTCTCTCAAAGCACCGCCTCTCGACTGCGAGTGGTCGTCAGGCGGAAGATCTGCTTAGTTACTTACGTCCAAAACTTCGATCTTTTAATTTATAAATACTCCCAAGCTCTCATTTCTTTCAAACCTCACCCCCTCCTCAAATGTCCGCTCCATTCGAAGATTCACATCCGCCAGCTCAGCACGCACCTCAACCCCAATTCCATTACGAGCCTCCCCTAGGCTCGACAGAAAATCGCAAGCCAAATTCCCCAGAACCCGTACATTTCCCTCCAGGTAAGTAAATGGCAGTTTACCTAATGGCTCCCCTGATTCTTATGTTCCTGTTTCCAGCGTCCTATCATAACAGTGTAAACCAGGGGAATCTCAACAGATCCATACCACCATGGTCCCAAACAGATCAAGGATACCCTCCGCCGCAAATGGTAACTCGTCAACCTTCGCCGGACCCTCTACAAATGAACCCCGGCTTCGACTATAAGCCCGAGAGAGAAAAAATGGCTTGTAATTGTCTGTGCCTCCGACCAAACGACGTCTGTGGATGGTGAGTTTTCATCACATGTTTCCTTTCCATCTCAGCAGCTAGCTGACGGATATTAAATAGTCTGACCGTTTGCTTTGGTATTCTCTGCTGCTGCTGTGGGCTCGGGGCGATGTGATAGGCGTCCTTATCCAGAACATTCTTTTTCGTTCATCTTTCGCTTTCATTCTCGTTATCCCACCATTTCTGTATTACGAGCTGGTCTCATCCATTCCTTATTGCCTTGGAATTTGCAACTCTGTATCGAACAAGTAGACGTTTGATGTGATTTGTCATCTGGCGTGGTGAACAGTCTTGGGGCTTCCATGCGCCCACTAGACGCTTCGTGAATCGAAGCTAAGGACGGGCCAACCAGAACTCGAGGGCAAAACCATTCTCGCCAAATCCGCCTCTAGATACGCCATGGACCATCTACAGGTATATTGGTGCGGGAATACATTAGTGATGCCGAATAGACTACAAGTACATTATGAGGAGAGAAGGTACATCCAAATGTGACAAAATTCATCGTCTGCCTCGTCGACCACCTTCTGGATCATTCTCTTTATTAGCGTCATACATCGTTGAAGCTGATCGCTGAGCAGTACGCTAAGTGGAACGGCACTTTATGTCAGATTGGCACGGAAAGGAGAAACGCCACGCCATACCTCCACAACACTGGTCCCATCACGGAATCGGGCCTTGAACAGCACGTTGGCGTTGGTGAATAAGCCCTCTTTCAGACTGACGACAATGAACTGAGACCCTTTGAACCTTGACCGGAACAGCTGCCCGATATGCTGCGTGTGCGACAAGTCCAGAGCCGAGTCGATCTCATCGAGGATGTACATCGGAGCGGGTTTGACTTGGAGGAGCGAAAGGATGAGGGACAAGGCGATCAGGGACCTGACGACGAGAAAGGTTTAGTCTCACTGGAGCGTGATCAAACAAGAGAGTGAACGTACCGTTGCCCACCACTCAACTCGGTCAAACTCTCCTTCCAGACGCTTCCTAATCGTACTTTGACATCCAATCCCTGAGTTACGTCGTTTCCGTCGGACGGAACCAGCTTGGCAAAGTTTCCGGGAAGCAGTTCGGCGAAGATGTCACCGAAGTCGGCGTTGACTTTCGTCCAGCACTTCTCCAACGCGTCGCGCTTATGCCTTTCCAGCTCTTCTATCGTCTTTTCGATCTTCGTCTTATCTTTCAAAACTGTTGTCAACATCTTCTTCAGCGCAGCTTCTTTCTTCTCGACGCTAGGAAGAAGATCGCGTCAAAATGACAATGCTTTGTTGTTCGGTCTCTCGGTCCTACCTATCGATCATGTTGACCACTTTCGGGTTAACCTTCTTCGACATTCCCTTCTGTGATTCCTCCAGCTCACGAGCTTTATCGGCCATTTTCTTCATGTCGGCATTTGGGTCGTTGAAGTCATAAGCCGAACCCGGTTTTCCGAACAATCTACGTGTTCGGCAAAATTAATCTCAAACGGGACTAGCTGTTCCGAGGAACCTCGTCCACTCACCGTTTTTCATCCTCGATCCATGGATACTTCTTCTCCATCTTATCCCCTTGAGAGATGAGATTTGCGAGCTGAGCGTCCATGGACTTGTGATCGTGCTCTGCCTGCTGAATCTCCAAATCGACATCGACTATCTCTTGCTTCTTCGCCTTGATGACCTGGTCCAGATCCGCAAGCTCTTCGTCGAACCGGGTAAGGGCGGCACGTTCCTTCTTTAGCTTGGCCACGTTCTTCTCGTGTGCGGCCTACGAAGCAGTAGAATGAGTTGACCGCGAACCGAGTTCCATATCCGAGGACATACCTGGAACTGCGCTACGTCGGCCTGGAGCTGTTCTAGCTCCTCGCGCACGCTGACAACAGCTTCCTTTGCACCTTGGACTTCGGCAGCTGAAGATTCGATATCCTTCTCGAGCGATTCTGCGAGCATGAAATCGTTGGCGGCGAGTTTGGTTACCCGAGTTTCGAGGAACAACTTACCAAGTTCAAGCTGTGCAGTCTGCAGCTCCTTTTGGTGCTGCTTAACAATCGCGTTTTGCTTAGATATGTCGGACTTTTGCTTGGAGATTTCAGCCTGTTGTCGTACAACCCATGTTCAGTGCAATGGCGAGAGGGATATAACGCTGCCTGTCCGAACCTTAAGTTCCTTTAATTTCGAGTCTTTGTTGTTCTTAAAGTCGTTCATATCCTTCTCAAGCTTCTTGCATTCGTCGGCGGCTTCCTTCTGCTTCGTCTTCGCATCTTGAACAGTCTGCTTCAACTCGGCGAGAGCGGTCTTTAGATTTTCAACTTCAGCGCCAATCTAAGGAAGAAAGGTAAGTGATGACCCAATCAGCTCGACGCACTTGGACCTACCATCGCGGCGTTACTTCCTCCGACTTGCTCTTCGAGCAACCGAACCTCGTGCTCCTTGATCTCCAACTCTCGAGCCAAAGTCCTCCAAGCGGCCCTTCTGCCGTCATCACCGTCCCCACCGGCAACCTTCCGAGCTTGTTCAAGCTTCCTTTCTACCTCCTTGATCTTCTGCACCTTGACGAGAAGACCACTACCACTCGGAGCAGCGCCGCCAGAGAGAGTTCCAGATGGGTCGTAAGCCGTTCCATCCGCAGAGACCGAATAGAGGGAGATGTCCCGGTCGAATGCAACAGCACTCGCAGACTCATTATCTGCGCAGATCAGAGTCGTACCGAATACGTAGGACATGGCCGCGCCGACTTCCTCGGGATAGCCAACGAGAGAAATGGCGGCATTGACTTTGCCGGGAGCAATCTTTTGCGCTCTAGAGATTTTCTAATCGGTCATGAGGGGAGGTCAGTAAATGGTTCACGGAACCGAGAATGATCACTTACAGCAGCCGGAATTGGGTTGGTCTGAATTTTGTTGAGAGGGATGATCGTCACACGCTTCTTCAGCTTGCCGTTATTGAGCAACTGGCTTGCCACTTTCTCATCTTCCACCACAACATTGTATAACCTTGCACCGGCGGCGATCTCCAAGGCAGTGGTCTTGTCGAAGTGACTAGGATCAAGTTCAAGCAGAGAAGCCACCAGCCCTTTGACGAGGCTCCGGTTAAAACCAGGATAAGGGTCGGAGTACGTGAAGTCCAGCGACGTCAAGGAGTGTCGAAGGGAAGAAAGTTCCTAGAGGAGACAATGTTCAGAACCAACGTGATTTAGTATCGTCCATGCAAGCCCACCTCGCTGAGTCGTTTGACCTCCTCCCTCGCTGCGGATACCTTTCTACCAGCCTCGTCCTCCTTCTCCGCACTCCAACCAGTTGCGCCTGTCCTCTGACGAAGGGCTTCGATCTCTTTCCTTCCCCTCTCCAGAGCCTTCTGGCCTTCGCCACCTTCTTTCTCTAACTGCCTTTTCTTCGCTTCCTTCTCCTTCAGCTCCTTTTCGACCATCGTGAGTCTCATCTTGGCACCGTCTTCCTCAGTTTTGGCATCAGCCGCCCGTTTCTGCGCAGCGGCAATTTGGCCAAGGTAGCCGCCGCCAGAGCTGTTATTGTTGTTTTGGGAGCTGGCGAGACCGGTAATAAGAGTTTGTAGCAATTCTTCGGAGGTTGCAAGTTTCCCCTGAGCGGCGGTTTGGGCATCTTTAACGGTCGTGTAAGCCCTGTCTAGTTGAGTGACCTGTTCTCGTTTTTGGACAACAGCCTCTTTCATCTGCAACGGAGAGGTTAGGCTCGCAGGTTTGTCCCGTGTCTTCATTACTTACCCCTTGAAGAGCTTGCTCGAGTTCAATCGCCTTCTTTTCCTCTTCAACAATAGTGCTCTCCTTGATTTCCACCTGCGCCACAAATCGAGCCAGCTCCTTTTCACCGTTCTCAACCGAAGCCTCCAAGCCCTTCAGCTTTCCGCCTTTCTCGATCTCCTTGTCCCGCTTCTTCTCGACAAGCTCTTTCTGCTTTTCCGCCTCTTTCCCTTCCCGCTCCTTCGCCTTTTTTGATTCCGCTAACTCTTTGATACGGAGAGCGTGTTCCTTGATGCTCTCCTTGCGACCGATGATCTGCTCCTGGATTTGGGACCATTGGTAGGCTTTGAGGAGACGAGTGAGGCGTTCGATTTCGGTACAAGCTTTTTGGTAGGCTAGGTAGGACCGCTTCTCTGCACGTAGATTGTCCAGCTTTGGAGTGATTTCTTCGTCGAGCAAGGAGGTGATTTCTTCAACCTTCTTCTCCTTTTTGCTCATTGTTCGGATGGCTTTCTCCTTGCGATCCTCGAACATACGCGTTCCGGCGGCCTCCTCAACTAGACCTAGGATCTCCTGCGGACGCATGTTGAGAACCTTGGTGATCCGCCCTTGTTGAATGAGGAAGTTGGGGTTGTTGATGTTGAGCTGGACCGACTGGAAGAGGGAGTGAACGGCTTGTTGCTGCGCCTTGTGACCGTTCAGGAGGTATTTCGAGATATTCGGGAGAGCAATCTACGGGCCCAATTGGCCAAGTTAGTCGACGCGTGCTACGGATGAGGAAGACGCGTTCGAACCTGCCGCGTCACGGTAATTTGTTTCTGGTCCTCAAATCCAGCAGGACTCTTGCTTCGGTCGGAGTTGTCGAACACGATCGTTACGCTAGCTTTCGTCACTCCAGCCGCGCCACGTTTGTAAATGAGATCTTGCTGGTTTTGGCATCGTAACTAAAGGGAGGGGGCGCGTCACGGCCAGTCCCAACGCACGTTGCTCCAGTTCAAGCTCACCTTGGACATGTCGGTAAGACCAAGCACAAAGCAAATTGCATCCAATATATTGGATTTCCCGGAGCCATTGAGACCGGTGATGGCGTTGAAGGAAGAGTCCCAGCCAGTGATTTGAGTCCGGACTGGGTAGGACTTGAAGCCTGTCGCGATCGCTTCAGAGCACCATCAATCGAAAAAATTTTGTCCACGATACCTTCGATCACGAGCTCCTCTATTCGCATGTTTGCTGGGGGGAGGCTTCAAGGTAACTGGTAGTGTTGGTGGTTGGTGAAGGAAACGCGCTGGGTAAACAAACGCGCACCCTGTTCCAAATTCCGGCGACCTCTCGGAGACAACAAGCTACAGGCACGAACATGAGCACGGAGCATCCCGAACTCCCAAGTGTTCCACAGGCTGTAAAGCACCCCCCAGCACTTCCATTCTTTCGGTGGCTTTTGATGTCTTGCCCGCTGGTAAACGATTCGATGGCATTAACGCCGCACAGGTAGCACCGCGCATTGTCTGCCCCCTGTGACGAGAGGCCAGGGTTTTGGAACCCTCGAGGCCTCTATCGCCCGAGGGCATGCCCACCAGCCCGCATGTCTGTGTGCCTCGGACCTCTGATAAAGCCGCCACAAGGCTATCTGATGGAATGTTTGTCAACCTTTGATATTTCGGAACACGTTGCTTCCGCGCCCAGGCATTGCTTTCTCCATCCCACCAGTGCAGACCTAGAGACCTTCCAATCCACCACCCCCCCCCCTCACTCCAACCCACCCATGGATCCCCTTGTCTGCTACCACATAGTGTCCGACCTTCGCAGGAGATTCATACCAGAGGAAAGAAAGAGCACATACATCGAGTACTTGAGGGAAGCTAGAGAAATTAAGCCAAACACTCCCGAGAACGAGATTCTTTGGGCGATATACAGGGAAAGCGGTCTGATAGACTGTGTGGTAAAGCTATTCGGCTCCTCCCCTCCAGTAACGGTACGTTCAGAGTACCATTAACCTGGCCATCCCTTCCTCACTGACTCACTGATTTTGAACCCGTCCAGGCGAGCGCCATTGATTTCCACGCTTTCGCACTACTCGTTGCCCGAGTCATTATTCTTTCTGCTCGAGAAACATCATCTAGTACAGTACTCCAATCCACTAGGAGGATCCACGATGTGTTTCCTCGCATCATCGGATCGTCCCTAGTGTTAACCATCGCGCCTAAATCACTCCCACAACCACCCTGGGCGATGGACGTTCAGTACGGCGTGCTATGCACAGTGGACTGCGCTTATGTCAACACGGGGACTCTCTCCTTGTACGTCCCTTATCGCCACTCTAGTCCATCAGAGCTCACGAACCCGATTTGACACATCTGCACTTCTCAGCCTTGACCTCAAAACCAGGCAATCTATCGCAGAAATCCTTGTTAGGTACTACCTCGACCATACTGAAAGACCCGACTTGCTCAAGCTCGACGACATGTCAATGCTCTACCGCCTCGTTCCTGGCTTGGCAGCCGCTGATCGCTCGCTGGACGTTTACGATCAAGTAATCCGTCGAACTACCTCGCAA
Source organism: Tulasnella sp. 424 (assembly GCA_019633425.1). NCBI lineage: Eukaryota > Fungi > Basidiomycota > Agaricomycetes > Cantharellales > Tulasnellaceae > Tulasnella > Tulasnella sp. 424. The sequence continues at coordinate 39,687 of WSUB01000081.1, read as the reverse complement.
TACGATGCACGCAGAGCATCAGACTACTTGCTTCGTGTCCTTCAAACGCACGATGACCAAATCTCTGCCGTGATGGGTATTGCCTTATTCCTGGTGTTTCTCAATAAGGGAAGCGAGGCACCATTCCGGCGGGCTATATGGGAAGCAGACATGATTAGTGCCGTTATTAACTCGGCGTGGAATTGGATACGGGTATCCGCGACCGACGCATGGGAAGGCAATCTTCTACGACAGATCTGTCTACACTCCGCAACGTGCGTGCTTCCTCACTCGTCTATTCGAGCCAATCTCACTTCCATCAAAGGTTAAACACTGTTTGCGGAGTCTCTCGAGCTCAACGGAGTGCCCTAACAATGAAACTGCTGAAAGAGAGCGACTTTATCCAGGCACTTGCCAAAGGTCTCGGAACAATTGATTTGGAGCTTCACTCAGACTGTAAGATGCCCTTTTAACGCTCTAGGAGCCGACCTATCTAACCCAGTTTATCCTCATTCAGGCTTGACTACCTTACAGCCAGTGCTGAATCAGGTTATTGACGCTCTCAACCGACATCCTGATCAGATTGACCAGACTTTGGTAACAAGATGGCTGATCGCTGCACGAAACTTTCGCGTCCTTCGCCGTTGTATATATGATTCAGCCGGAGAGGACCCCGTGAAAAAGCTCTGGGATTCATTCAATGTCCGAGCTGGATTTGAAACCTCGCTCGAAACTAAGTACGTTGAAGGGGTAGTATCGCAATCGCTACCAGCGGAAGGATATCTTTGCTCGTGGACCAGATGTCCTTTATACGGATTGACCGCGGCGGAATCAGATTTCCCATATGTTCCCTTGATATGCTCGCGCTGCAAGGTGGTGGGTATGATCTCCGTTTCACATCGGTAGCCTCTCTGACTTGACCCGTGGATAGACATCGTATTGCGGCATGGCTTGCCAGAAAGCGTCAGTAAAATCTTTACGCCCAATATTTCACCAATTTCTGATGGATATTGCTTCACAGTGACTGGCGGGAAGGAAAACATGCGAAGACATGCAAGCGGGCTTGATAATCAGTCCTTCCCAAGTTCACAGGAGTTTTTAATGCTCCCCGAGATTCGTGGTTATGTCCAACATATGGATTTGATTGAATATATGTCAAATTGCGGCAGAGTCTACCTTGTCAGCTGTTACAATCTGAACTGCGTGACAAGCAAGAAACCACCTTGGGGCTATTGGCACGTTACCGTTGTCGAAGGGCGCATTTCAGCTTCGTAACACTCAGGACCACGACGCATCTGTCGTCGATGACAAAGCGCCGAGACCCCTCTGATTCACATGGAGACCGAACCTTACGCCTATGGCCCGTGGATCATACACGCGCCGAGTTTGAAGCTGTTGTTGCAAGCCTTACGAGCTCGAGCTGCACAACATATGCGTACCGAGTGATATTGAAGAACGACTAGAGAGTTGACAAAGTACTCGAGCAACAATATTACAATACACGAGGTTCAAACTGAACCTTTAATGGTATGGGCTAGATTCCTCATGATTTCCGACGACTCGAAGTCGAGGACATCATTCTTCCAGTCAACGATGCTCTCTACCTTCGCGGAACGTTCCTTCTTAACGGCCATCCATCGAAATCCAACTGCTGCAACTCCCCAAACAGCCGACATGCCGCACTCCCACGAGACCTCCTCCATGATGCTTTTAAGCTCCTGCAAGGCAACAGCATCATCGCGGTCGCTTGATTAACTTGGCATATTGATGACAGACAGAATGACAATCTGCTCGGAAGCCAGCCGTTCTCGATTCCCGTCTTGGATGGACTGTCCATCTGAATCGACATTGACACAAACTTTGAAGCCCACAGTGAATGAGTCGGTTCCATTCAGCAGTCTGACCTTCCATCCGTTGCTAGTTGGGAACCACGTGCGGAAGGCCTCGAACCATATGTAGTCAATGTCGATCTGTTTGAATGGGACATTGTATGCTGAGCTGATGGCCCGTATTCGATGCTGTTCGATCAACAGTTCTGCGTAATCTCCTTCGATTTCGGTAGACATGGGAGACCTGTTGGAAACTCTTGCATCAGCAAATGTGGATGGAGCTCCAGGTAAGAACTCACTGCTTAATACTAGGTCAGAGTCAAAGATAAGACAATTGCCGGTTGGTGGAAAATCCTGGGTTTTATAGGATGGTGATAGGGTCTCGGTGTAAACATTCCCGAACAGGTAACGTTCCAACGCTTTGGGCCACTGCATTCTCCCTCTGCGCGTTCTTACTTTATATTGTGTTTGAAGAACTAATCAAACCTACGCCGCGACCACGATTGAAATTCGATAATCGCAGCCGTACATGCAATGCCTTCAATATTTCTGTTCCACAACCCATATCGCAATGAGCGCGTAAAAAGACTACGTGAATGCGACTGTGTTCTGAAACGACCCCGCTGCTCGTATCCTTCCTTTCTCCGAATGAAAATCTCGCAAAGAGCAAGTTGTCATCTCAAGCCGAACTTTTTCGTTCCTATCAGTCAACACAGTAGGAAAGGCAAAGGGGAGCCTCAGCCAAATTTAAACAATTGCAATGAGATTGAAACAGTGGTGTACGCAGAGCACCATCGCTATAGAATACGTTTCGATACTTTTACATGTTACCTCTGTAAACAGAATAAATCTCTTTGACGTGCTGAGGCTCAAGCGCGTCTTTAACCCGCTCCATTTCAGCTATTTCGGCTGTATCTGTCGCCTCCTTCAACCCATCTTCGAACTTCGCCCAGTTTGCCTGCCTGAGTTCCTTGGCTCTCTTCTCCGCCTTCACGTTCCTCCTTGTACCGTCATACCTCTGCTTCAACTTGACGTCCAAAACACGTTCGTTGCCCTCCACGAACCGCTTGACAAACTCCTCCATCCCTTCAAACGACATCTTCGAGTTGGTCAAGTCGATCGCTCTCAACCCCGTGTGAATGAGGAGCTCTCCCAGTTTCATAGCCCCTTCGTCTCCGATGAAGTTGCCTTCTTCACCCAACTCAAGGGTGCCACGGCGCCATCCCAGGTCGAGGTTGACAATGGCTTTCGACCCTTTGCCTTCCCTCAAAGCATCCGCGATGGCAATAGCACCAACGTCGCCGATGAGGCAGCTGCTCAGTCCCAGCCGCTCGATCGTCTCTTGCTCCCTCAGTCTCTCAGCCAAAACCTTCGCACCATCGTCACCAAGCCGGGACAACCCTAAGAACAGAGTTCGAAGTCGGCAGTGACCCGACTTCAGATACGCAGCCGCAGCATGGGCGGTAGCGGGGCCGTGTCCAGCTGTCCCGAAGTATAAATGGCGGAGAGCGGAGTTGGGGTTCTGGGCGAGAGCACGGAAAACGTGCTCGGCTCCCGCATCTCCGACATTCGTGTTGACGAGGTCGAGGACTTCGAGGCGTGTATTATGGGTGAGCATGTTGGATAGAGCGAGTGCTCCGTCAGGACCGAGGTTGTTTCGCTTAAGCCAAAGTGCGGTGACAACGGGGTCGTGAGTAAGAGCATCAGAAATGCTGGAGATTCCCTTTGCCGAAATCGAGTTTCCTGCCAGCTAGAATTTCAATCACATATGAGTTTTATAGGCACGAGTCGAAGCGCGAGTGGGACGAACTTACGTAGTAGTTGTAGATCCTTCCGCCATTAGGTTTCTGCTTGTCCCTTCTGATGAAGTTCGCGATGACTTCAGCTCCTCGGTCCGTCACGATGTTATTCCCGAGCAAGAATCGGTCGATATTATCGTTATTCGCGACAGCATCCATGATAGGCCCGATGCCAACTGGCCCAACGACTTGCTTGCACAGGTCAACGCTGACCCCACCTCCACGCGTAGTTTTTCCCAGAATCGATCCTTTCGTAAAGTCAACACGGGGCTCTTGAGACGGGTTGAAGTCCTCGTTCTTATTGAGCCACTGGATCATAGGCTCTAGGGAGTCGAGAGGGCAAGGCGTGACCGGTTCAGCGGCGGGGGACGAGATGTAGTTGGAGACTGGCGCAGTCGCTGGGTGGAGCTGGCCTTTGCCACTATCGGTTGGGCTTGGCAGGTCCGGTTTGGCAACCCATTCGGCAATGGCGGATGGTGCGTATGGCCAAGACCATTCAGGCTTCTTCAGAGGTTTCTTGGCGGAAGCGGCGTTCGGGTCTGTCGGTTCGTTAGTCCGATCCTTGGGCAGCGGGCCTTGCATCGACCGCTCCCGATGAGCTGCTTTCCTGGCCTGCTTCTGGGCTTTCAGTTCAGCGAGAGACGGTTTAGGGAAAGCAAATATTTTGGATTTCCCGTCGACTACGTTGGAAATGTCGCTGACGATGGGGAGGTCGAGGAGTTGGGGAGTGATATCGGTGTCAAGAGGCGAAGAAAGGTCGACCGTAAAGCGGTAGGCCTTTTGGGACGTCAAGAAGAGAATTGGGTACGAGACTGACGTAGCCGTTTGATTAGATGACGAGAGGACTTCGATATGCGCATCGTGCTTCGCTGCAACGGCTTCGGCGATGGGGATGGACTTGCCAAGGGCCATCAGCGCGTAGTACGGTCCTTTGCCATCACAGGTGGCTCGGACGAATTGCACGGATTTCTGAGAAAGTACGATTAACCGTTAGTCTAGAAGCGGGGTGTGCACCCTCGACTCTAGTTACGTACATCAAGATCACCTTTGTTCCGACCGAGCCATGAGCGCTTGTAGCTGGCAAGGTCAAGAGGATCGGCATTTGGGTCTGAACCGTAGCTGGTGAATGGACCATTTCTAGAAGATTAGGGATACTCGCGTCAATGTCGAGCAGTCAGAACACCACCCGAGCACTGGAGTCTTACCGATAGTACGTCGTGACGCCCATCTCGTCTAGCGTTGCAGCTAACCCAGCTGTTTGATGACGAGCGATGGTTGAGTTTTGATCTTCATCGTGAAGTATGAATACTTTCTTGTCCTCAGAAGCTAGACCAAGAGCGCGCTTCTGGACTGAGCAGAAGGACCCGACTGCTCCAACGTCTGCAGCGGTCAGAGCTGGCTGAGCCATTGAGGAGGTGATGGATGGAGGATGAAGGGTGAGTGGGTGGTGGTTTGTTTGAACTGTGACTGTGCGTGACTTGGCACGATGGGCCAGTTGGAAACCTCTGAAGACTCTGGTGGAGTCAAGTCGGAACATCGCCCACGTCACGTGTTATCATTCCCGATTAAATCAAATGCATGGCACTGCCAGTTTGCGAGTACGTAGCTGAAAAGAGGACTTAACATGGCAGACATTACTTGAACGTGAAGGACCGCCACAGACTGTTTACACGCAGATAGACGATTCAAATCACGCGGGCCGTCTCAGGCGTCCGTCCACTTCCTTATGTCGGATGGAGATGACGATCCTGTGTTGCCTTTCGTGCACTCCCATCTACGGTACCAATTATTGTCGAGAATTTCGGTGGCCAATTTATGTCTTGCGAGGTGTAAGAGCCATGTTTGGTCTGCATTTCTCAATTGGGACTCTAGTTACGGTGCCTGGGGGGTCGGGGAGTTACAAGAATTTATTCCAAATCATATCCTAGATTATACGTGTTTAATGTCATGTGTCATGGCACCGAGTGGAGGTAGGTATCGTCGGTGCTGGGGGATCCTATATCGAAGGAGGACCATTTGTCTCCCTTCGGCGCGAAAGGCGCCTCTAGATTGCTGCGACCACGACGCGTTATGTCAGTTTCCGTTTCTTTGAACTTGTTCTGAAAGCAGATCAATGCAACGTACCAAGTAAGAGGGACTCGAGCGCCTCATCGTCAGAGGTTTTGATTTGCGTGTCGGTTCGCGAAGGCGGCGTCATTGGTGAAGGCAGTAAAGGTAAGAGATGAGGAAGGATTTTTGAGTCTGAATGTAGATGCAGATGATGAGCGAGTTGTAGGGTAGGAGCATGCAGTACGCCCCTTTATGTAGTGACTAGAAAGGCGTCTTTGGGAGGTCCAAGCGAAGTTGGTGAAGCGAGCGTCCAATAGTCGATCGCAGTTGAGTGCGGCTAGCCCCTCGCTTCAGCAGTTGACTTTTGCGGCGATAGGGCTGATCAAGACACCGCGTTGTCATTTAGACTTTAACATGCTTGAAGAGTGTATTTTCATTCATCGGGCATTTTCGGAAACCTTCCTATCCAGAGTACAGGAATATTCAGTGGGAGTCCCCCACGACACGGACGTAACGGATGGATGCGGGGGTGAGAAGGAATCAAGGTTAGTCTCGGATACGGATAGGGCGCGGAATCATCGTCATTAGGGAATATAGATGGCTGCAAACACTTGGCGCTGAATGAAATTCGATGGAGTGAATGCTGTCATCGGACAAAACACCGAGCGTATCACGTGAGTGGTGGATGACACCACTTTTGGGAACTGACGTCACCATCCAACAGAACACACATAAAACCCAAGCAGCTCCCTCTCTCTCCCCTCCATCACCAGTCAAAAATGTCCTTGTCAGCTCAAGAAAGCCGTCCCTCTACTCGCCAACGCAAGTCAAACCTCAAACTAGACGCTGGCACCGCTAGCGAAAACCTCCCACCAAAGCGGCTGGGAAAAGCGACTCGTCAGGACGTCCAACCTCCATTCTGGAACACCTCGTACCGCAAATTCATCAACTACCTCACTCTCGGAGTTTTCATCCTCGCCTTGTTCTACACCTGGAGGCTCACCCAATGGAAGGCTCAGGCTGGCGGTTGGGTCAACCTTCTCCTCGGACGCCACCCAAGCGAGCCACTACCGGATCCAATAAAAGCCGGAGAGGCAATGGCCGGAGCTGCGAAGGGATACACCAACTCCAGGAACGGAAATGGAGATGTGGGACTGGAGGATAGATTGAGGGACTTGGCGTACGATTTGGGCATCCATCCTAAAGACCTCGCTTCCGCTATTCGGCCTCTCATCCCCACGGCGAGCATCAGCTCGATCGCTGAAGCCAACCCCACAGCATCCGGAATGGCAGTTAGCGTCCTGGCTGATGGAGAAACGCCCGCAGGTACCGCAGCGGCCGCGGCCACGGATTCGGTCAAGCGGGGCCTGGCAGCCGTGATGGGACTTGACGAACCGGTGGATTTTGACGACTGAGCCCGGGTGATTATGCCCACATCTTTTGGTCGACGCCGCTATGGATGACTAACATATTCTGGACTTCTTTCCATACTAGTAGCCTTTTCTAAACTCTTGGAACACAAAGCATGCCATGTCGTGTACTACTAGCTGGAATATAAGCCTACCTGTATTTATTTTCAAACTGAATGGTTGCTTGACGAACACTGGGTCGGCTCCATAATTCTGCATTCTAGCAATTCCCCTGATCAACCAGTATGCATTTTGGGACATAATACCGAGTTCCGATCAAACGAATTGTCACGTATATCCATAGTTCGAAAGCAAGGTCTAGTAGCACCGTAAAGGACAGTCCAACACATGCAACTACGCGCTAGGTGACTTGAACTGTTTCGCCTCCAGAGACTCTAAGAAGGCTTCTGGATTTGGTTCACGTCCGAGGAACTCCTACGTTTCGCATAGCGAGAAGAGTCGATCAACAGGGGAACTCGGTTTTGGTAGTCAAAAAATGTTAACACACCTTGAGCGAATCCATTTCGTCGCGGCTTCCACCAGGCTTCAGGATACTGTCCCTATACTTCTTGCCAGAGTCTGGAGAAAGAGGATTGCTGGCAAAGACAGTCTTGTACATGTCGGCAGAGAACACGAGCGAGTACATGTAGCCGTAGTATCCGGCATCGTATCCGCCCCTGTTGTTGAAAGAAAAAATGCCGTGTTAGACCGGTGTCACTGTAAATTCGAGAGGACGTACGTGATGTGGGCAAATGTTCCAGGACCCGCGGTATGTTCTTGACCGCTCTTCACCAGCGAGATGGTCTCGCGCATGTCGGACCAGAGCTCATTGTAATCCTTGTCGACTGTGAAGCGGAATATAAGAACGTAGGGAACTTTCCCGAGAGTCAACTGTCATACCTAGTTTAGTATGCAACTCCATGTCAAATTTGCCAAAGAATAGTTGACGCAAGAAATACAATCCGGCGTTGACATATCGGCTAGAGTGAGAAAAAGTTCATGAGCCTGTCCACGATTCACGCACGCTCGCCAAAGACGAACCTCTTGATCAGCTTGTCAATCAAATCGTCACTGAGTATTTCGCCTGTCTCGACGTGTTTAGACATCAACTTGAGAACTTCCGGCTCCCAGCACCTACATATGGGGTGACAGCAATCGTAAGCCAATCCGCATTACACTGTCAATGGTCGAGATGATCACTCACCAGTTCTCCAACATTTGGGATGGAGCTTCGACAAAGTCCCTCGCAACGCTGTTAAAGGGCAAGTTGTACGCGTTAAGAAAGCAGCCTTCTAGTGGACCTCATGGTCGGTACACCGTACCTCGTGCCGTGGAAGCGGTTGAACGTGACATGGCTCAAAAGTCCATGGAAGACGTGACCCATTTCGTGGAAGAAGGTGACAACATCGTCGTGGCGCATAGTTGCAGTTTTTCCGGGCACTTGATGCGAACGACGTCAGCCAAAAGGAAACGGTCAAAGCACGGCACGAATAGGCACGAACCAGGTTTGGCAAGGTTGGCGACCATGGCGGTAACAGGGTAGTTCCTTGTTCCGTCCTTCTTGGTGAACCCACTGATCAGTGGCCATACTGCAGCGTGACCGTACTTGGATTCTGAAAACGGAATGGAAAAGTGTCATCTTTTGCGCCGCACACTTCGCTGGCCACAACATCCATCCATACCTCGAGGGAAGAGGTCGAGATAGGTGTAGCCCAAGAAGTCACTGGGGCTCTGCGGATCCTTGTTCCAAACCTGGAAGACTTGAACATCTGCTCTGGAGATTAGCTATTGCTCGGAGGATTGGAGGAGGAACTGAATGACCTTCGTGCCACCTATCTACATCCTTCGTGATTTCGACGAACACAACTCCTAGCAGGTCCTGATAGATTTTGAGGATGGCGGGAACGACGACATCAACAGGGAAGTATTCTTTGATTTTCGCTTCGTCCAAGTCGAGGGTCTGGCATCGGAGATAGAACAACAGTGAGCATTCTTGAGCATCCGACCACCCTAGCATGAAGGCATTACCTTTTCGATGTACAGCCTGTCGTAATACCTATAGTCCCAAATGTAGAACTCTTGAATATGGGCACGAGGGACTTATGAGTCACCGTTGTAGATAGTCGGAGCGTCGTTCACTCACTCCCATCGCTCTTGTCGCCAAGCTCTTCGGCCTTCAGCTTCAACAGTGCGACACGGTCCTTTTCGCCGATGACCTTCATCTTCTTGACGAGGTTATCCAAGAACTACGGCAAGAGGTGTGAGAACCGACGGCGTAGACTGACTGAAAGGGTCTCGATTATTCTGACCTGCATGACGTTCGGGCTGGTCTTGATCATTTTGACCTCCACGATATAGTCCGCCCATGTCTCATATCCCAGCATCCTGGCAATTTCCCATCGTAAATCGATCGCTCTTCTGAGTAGCGGGACATTCTGCGTGAGGCGGTTTTCGTACGCCTCGCTTGCGCGCTGACGGGTAAGTGGATTTTGTGCGGATTTGAACTAAAGGATGGAATAGGAAAGTATTAGTTGCGACATCGAGTAATCAAATAAAGGATAATCACTATGGGAAAGATGTCAGGTGTCTTGAAGGTGACTGCATACTTGTCAGGTTGTCCGCCGACGCTGGTGCTCCTGGAATACTGAGAAATGACATCCTCGGGGACGCCTTTCAGTTCTTCTTTTGTGAAGGAGATAGTTCCCTGTTATATGGACATCGAGTCAGCTAAGCGGATGGTGCGAAACGAGTACGACGACCGAACCTTTTCCTCGTTGAAGTTCTTGCTGAATTCGAGGCAGGTTTCCGAAAGCTTCTTCTTAGTCTAGAAGAGTTGTTTGGAATGAGCTGAATGCGTGACGACATGATAAAGCCGTTCATACCTCAAGTAACTTCTCCCTTTCCGTGTCCGAGAGATCAAGACCAGCGCGTTTGCCGTCCAAGAGCATCTTTTCCACTAGACGAGCTTCCTCAGAAGTAAGACCGACTCCTTGAGCGCGGATGTTCTTGTCTGCTCGCTTGAGCGCTTGGAATACGTCCAGCCGCATACTGGACTCGATGCCAAAGTCCCTCAATAGCTTCTCCGCCTCGTTGGATGCATCGCGGAGCTTCGAGTCTGGGGAGACGTTCTGATAGAACGACAGAGGCTCGGAGAGGGTGTCGAACTCGGCCTCATGAAGTGCGAGCGCCTTGAACACGGTGTCGAACGAGCACTTATCCTCGGGCAAGGCTGCGATGGTGTCGAGGAACTTGCGGCCGTCTCGAATGAGCTCGTTGGTCTTGTCGCGGATCTGCTCTGGAGTGTGCTTCCAGGCGAGGGGTTCTTGGGGAGGAGTCAGGTTTACTGTAGCCATTGTTGGGAATGAGACGTGCGATGTTGAGAAAAGTCGCCGGGGCAAGGTGAGGTGAGCGGAGTAGGATACGCTGAGGACGATGGAGGCAGCAGCGAAGGCTCCAACGCGGAGAGGGGTGATGCGAGATGAGAGGGAATGAGCGGACGATGGCGATGAGATCGATGGCACGAATCTCTTGATGAGAAGAGTCACCATCGAGTCTTCTTCTCTTTTTGGGAGGTGCAATGCGAGGTGCAAGATGTCAAGTGGTCCAAATTACGACCGCGAGCACGCGACATTTCCCACACCAGCCACCACCCACGCGCTCCTCTGACCGTCTGAACATAAAGGTAATTCAAAACAATCCACACCCAAGAACATGGAGCCTGGCGATTCCAAACAAGGAGCAACTCTTCTAAATTGGCTCAAACACGAGCCGCTTACCGCAGGATATCAGCTGGAGGCTCTAGGCTGACAGGGAATAGAGCGGAAGCTTACCGCTTTGCGAAAACCACTGCGACCAGAGTGTGCACTCTGTACTAGATGCAGTATTTCTCCATTCTCTATTGGCTTGAGCTCGCTGCCTTTTAAGGTAAAAGGCAACTAGTTAGTGGGAGTGATGATATGCGGTAGGCTCATCACTGACTTCCACTCGAATGGCTGAATTGTACTATAAGTGAGTTACCGTTAGAGATCCCCCATACCTCGGACTGAGCTACTCCTGATTTCTTTTTGCCTGAAGGAACCACGCACGCGACGCTGGTATTTGAAGTTAGCTGAGCCTGTCGTAAGCAACGTGCTCATAACATACTAGCTCATGTTCTTTAGCCAGCCGTCCCCTTCAACACCTGGCCATATAACGCTCAGTGTGTCGTTGGAAGTGTTATCCTTGGAATAGAATGGGGTTAGGGGCTTAGAGTGGAAGCCAACGCGTCATCAGCGAAGGAAATACCCACTCCGGCATATACTTCGAATGGATCGGTCCCAGACGCGGTGAACGAAACGATTTGGGCATTGGAAGATGATTCGCACAATTCGAGACTATTGTCGCGTGATTCTAGTTGAGAGGAAAGATAGAGCTTTGCTCGATCGTCTCTGAGCACTGCAATCCGTCCTTTCTGATACCCGGTTGAAGGCGGGGCCGTGTTCGGGGGAGCTGCGGCAGGGCTTGGGGTAGAAGCGCTGGAAAAGTCTCGGTGTCTCAAAATCTCTATGATTTACATATCAAGTTGAGTCATACCTTGGATAGAGGGTGCCTTCCGGGCTCCGGACGTATCGATTAACGAACGCCTTTCGAACTGTCTTCCAACTTGCTTGTGTCTTCGAATCGAGGTTCTCATAAAACACTAGGGCATCCCCTCGCAGCAAAGACTCCGCGTAGAAGATAATCCATTGTTCGTCAACGTACTTTGCTTCTTCAAGCGCCTTCTGATGAACGGCGGCAAGGAAGTTTTCACACTCTTCAGAACTGGCTCCACTAAATATAACTGTTTCTTGCAGTATTTCAGTATTAAACAGCAATCTGTGAAGGAGAGATCTTACCGCTGGGGGCCATCGCTCCCTGGGCAGTCTTATTGTAAGTGGTTTAACCTTGGATAGCTCCATTTGGCGTGAGGACTGTTGATTTTCTACCCAATAATCCACTCGTCATGTAGACGTATTTCACCACCATTGAAAACGAGATCTGAACCAGCGAATCCTGGGATTGTAGAACGGGACTTTTCTGGTGGATTAGTTCCTAGATTTCTCTAAATTGACTCAGACGGGGAGTAGCAGGCTGCAGGTCTTCAATGAGAGGTCTCGGATGACTAGAGGTATTGGGACTTGGTAGAAGTAAACAGTGCTCTTGTTATGAACTTAGGATCCTCTGAAATATGTACCCTGGGAGGGACGTAAGTAAAGGTACCCTTAACTTTTTACTCGTGGGATGGCTCATTGCGCGCGTGGATCCTAATGCCCGCTCGACGCCTGCTGTTCTTCGGGCCGATCGGTCAACTAAGTAGATGTCACGACTCCTTCAGGCGGCGACTCGGCTCGCTCTGAATGCATTCGGCACCAAACCTCACATTAGTACACCAGCCACCATGCGCTCTCCTCTTCCGTCGAGCTTCATGCATATATACTTCCACGGGTCACAAAGATAATCTCAAAGTCTTTACATAATTGGAGTTCAAAACCATTCACACCCGGGAGGAGCCTGGCGATTCCAAAGAGCAAGCCTTTAAATTGGCTCAAACACTAACCGCTTACCGCAAGATATCAGCCGGAGGTTCTGGGCTAACGTGGAACAGAGCGGAAGCTTACCGCTTTGCGATAATCAGCTCCTGAACTTGTGCTGCAATAAGAGTTTGCATTCTGTACTAGGTGCAGTGTTTCTCCATTTTCTGCTGGCTCAAGATTGTGGTCTTTTAAGGTAAAAGGCAACTAGTTATAGGGAGTAATGATATGCGGTAAGCTTATTACTGACTTCCTCCCGAATGGCTGAATTGGGCTATAAGTGAGTTTCCATTCGACAACCCCCACACTTTGGACTGAGCTGTTCCTGATCCCTTTTTGCCTGAAGGAGTGATGCATGCGAAGCTGGTACTTGAAGTTAGCTGAGCCTGTAGCAAGCAACGTGCTCATAACATACTAGTCCATACTATCTAGCCAACTCTCCCCTGCAAGGTCTGGCCATAGAACGCTTAGTGTGTCATTGGAAGTGTTATCCTTGGGATAGAATGGGATAGGGACTTAGAGTGGACGCCAACGTGTCATCAGCGAAGGAAATACACACTCCTGCATATAGTTCAAAAGGATCGTTCCCCGACGCGGTGAAAGAAACAATTTGGGCATCGGAATATGTTTCGCACATTTTGAGACCATGGTAAGATGGTGATTGTAGTACAGAGGAAAGATAGAGTTTTGCTCGATTGTCCCTGAGTACTGCAATTCGGCTTTTTTGATGCCCAATCGAAGGTGGGGGAGCTGCCGCAGGGTATGGAGTAGATGCACTGTAAGAGCTTGGTGTCTCAAATCCTCTATAATTCACATATCAAGTTTAGTCATACCTTGGATGGAGGGTGCTATCCGGTCTCCGAACGTATCGATGCACGAACGCCGTTCGAACCGCCGCCCAACTGGCCTTGGTCTTAGTATCGAGGCTCTCGTAAAACACTAGGGCATCTCCTCGCAGCAAAGTTTCCGCGTAGAAAGTGATCCATTTATCGTCAAGGTACTTTTCCCGTTCAAGCGCCTTCTGTTGAACCGTAACAAGGAAGTTTTCACATTCCTCAGAACTGATTCCACTGAATATAACTGTGTATTGCAGTATTTAGTATCAAGACCAGTCCATGAAGGAGAGGTGTTACCGTTGGAGGCCATGGTTCACTGGGTCAGCCTTCTTTTATGTGGTTGACATTGGATGGCTCCATTTGGCGTGAGGACTGTTGATTTTCTACCAATCACCCACCTGTTATTCCACCACAGTTAAAACGAGATCTAAACTAGTGATTCCTGGCAGTGAAAAATGGTACTTTTCTGGTAGATTAGCTCCTAGATTCCTCTAAATAGACTCGGACAGGCAGTAGCAGGCTGCAGGTCTTCAATTTACGAGGTGAGAGGTCCCGGATGACAAAAGATATTGACACTTGGTATCAGTCGAAATAGTGCCCTTTGTATGAGCTTGGACTCCTTTGCAATACCCTGGGAGGGACGTAAGCAAAGGTAGGCTTGACATTTTACTGGTGGAATAGCTCAGTGCGCGCGTTCATCCTAATGCCCGGCTGGACACCTGCTGTTCTCCGGGCCGATTGGTCAAGTAACCAGATGTCACAACTCGGGGATCTATTTCACGCGGAGACTCGACTCGCTCTGAGTGAATTCGACACCAAATCTCACATTAACACGCCAGCCATCACGCGCCCGACTTTCATATATCTGCACACGCGCTGATCATAAGGATAGTCTCAAGATCTTTTGTATTAGGGGGATTCAAAACTATCCACACCCAAGAAGGTAGAGCTTAGCGATTCAAAACCAGAAGCAACTCTTCTAGATTGGCTCAAACACGAGCCGCTTACCGCAGGATATCAGCTGGAGCCTCCTGACAGGGAATAGAGCGGAAGCTTACCGCTTTGCGATAACCTCCTCCATTATGTCCGACGAAATGAGAGGCGGCATTCTGTACTAGATGCAGTATTTTTCCATTTTCTACTGGCTCGAGAAGGCGATCTTTACGGCGAAACGTAACTGGTTAATGGGAGTAATGATATAAGATAAGCCCATTACTGACGTCCTCCCGAATGGCTGAATTGGACAACAAGTAAATTGCCATTCGACAGCCCCCACACCTTGGACTGAGCTGCTCCCGATTCCTTTTTGCCTGAAGGAATGACGCACGCGATGCTGGTACTTGAGTTTAGCCGAGCTCGCCGTAAGAACGTGCCCATAAAGTTTAAACCTACAAGTTCGTGTCATCTAGCCAGAGGTCCCCTTCAAGACTTGGCCATAGAACACTTAGTATGTCGTCGGAAGTGTTCTCCTTGGGATATAATGGGATTAGGGAGTTAAGTGGAAGCCAACGCGTCATCAGCGAAGGAAATACCCACTCCGGCATATACATCGAATGGATCGGTCCCAGACGCAGTGAAAGAAACGATTTGGGCATCGGTAGATGATTCGCATATTTTGAGACCATCGTCTTGTGATCCTAGTTGAGAGGAAAGATAGAGCTTTTCTCGGTTGTCTCTGAGTACTGCAATCCGTCCTTTCTGATAACCAATTGAAGGCGGGGCAGTATTAGGGGGAGCTGCAGCAGGGTTTGGAGTGGAAGCACTGTAGAATCTTGGTGTCTCAAAGCTTCTAAGATCTACATATCAAGTTCAGTCATACCTTGGGTAGAGGGTGCCATCCGGTCTCCGAACGTATCGATCCACGAACGCCGTTCGAACCGCGGCCCAGCTGGCCTTGGTCTTAGTATCGAGACTCTCGTAGAACACTAGGGCATCGTCTCGCAGCAGAGACTCGGCGTAGAAAGTAATCCATTTGTCATCAAGGTACTTGGCTTCTTCAAGCGCTTTCTGATGAACGACGGCAAGGAAGTTTTGACACTCCTCGGAACTGGCTCCACGAAATATAACTGTTTCTTGCAGTGTTTGAGTACCAAATAGCAACCCGTGAAGAAGAGATCTTACCGTTGGAGGTCATCGTTCACTGGGCTAGTGCTATCGTAAGTGGTTAAGCCTTGGATGTCGAGAGCTCTATTTGGCGTGAGGATTGTTGATTTTCTACCAAATAACCTCTTGGGTATGCAGCCGTATTCTGCCACCATTAAAAACGGGATCCGAATCAGCGATTCCTGGCAGTGCAGAACGAGACTCTGGTGGATTAGTTCCTCGATTCCTCTAAATCAACTCGGACCGGCAGCAGCAGGCTGCGGGTCTTTAAGCCACGCGGTGAGAGGTTCCGGATGACTAAAGGTATTGGGACTTGGGAGCATCTGAAACAGTGCTCTTTTATGAGCTTAGGCTCCTCTGCAATACCCTGGGACGAATGTAAGCAAAAGTACCCCTGACTTTTTACTGGTAGGATAGCTCAATCCGCGCGTTCATCCTAATGCCCGGCTGGACAGCTGCTGTTCTTCGGGCCGATTTGGTTAACTAAGTAGATGTTGTGACTTGGAGATCGCTTTCACGCGGCGACTCGGCTCGCACTAAATGATTTCGACACAAAGGCTCAATTGATCAAGTAATCGCCAGAAGGTCCTTGAGGGCGAAAACTCCGACTATTTCTCACTCCACCAGACTCTGCTATCCGGATTGGGAAAACCAGGAGAGACCAATACGACTAGCTGGTGGTGCTTGATGAGTAGGTATGAGAATATTCGGAGCGCTTCCGTAACGCTGCATAGGTCTGTGAGTTGTGATTGCGCACCAACCCAACAATTCTTCGAACTCGAGTCTCGGAGTCTCGAGCACGAGCTTAAACCATCCTCGCACGCGAATATCTGTTTCCTCTTTGCGCCATTGGCAGAGCATTCTCCCGAAAAGCCGGAGATCGACTACTGGGATCTTTGTCTTGGTGTTACGTATATATACTACTATTCGAGATGATCTGGGCGCTTGGAAGAGAAAGGGATGCTGATCTGGTAGACGCCTCGCCGGTTACTGCCGGACGTCATCGGATGGGATGCTCGACGTGGAGGGTTCCGTCGTTAGTCGGCGATACGCTGAGAACTCAGGGACTGAGCAACGATGGAAGACGCCGTCGTCACGACTGGAACAGGTTGCAAACCGAAACTCCCGACATCAAAAATTTGCAGCCGTCGTCGTCGATTAGCTCAAAACTTTTAGTCCAAGTTGTCGTAGAGAAATCCATATATATATAACATGCAGGCCTAGCTGAGGGGGTCGTTGATGGGACGACGAACGCGCGAGCGCGGAAGATGCCCAAAGTTGCACCCCAACGTTGAACCTTGACAAACAGGAGTAATCAGACGGGACTGCAATCTCTCTTCAACGACGCCTTTTTTGCTGTTACCCGCTGCTACCTTCACCCTGCACTCACCCTTTTCTCTAACGACAAAGAGTCGATCCCACATCTTTACATCCCACCGCTTAGGCGGAATACCCCCTTCTTGACCATCTCTATCTCTTTCAATGGTTTCGCTTTTCGGTCGTTCTCGAACATCCAGCAAGAACACTTCGACTCTTCCCGCAGGTCCTTCAAAGTCCAGTTACGATGAATTCGGGAGAGGTCAGCAACCTGCGGGCGGGGAGGGAGGAGGTGGACAGTGGCTTTCAGCCCCGGATGAAGGCAAGGCCGGTGGAGGAGGGTCAAGGAAACGAACGCTCTCAGCACCAGGTCCTCCGCACCTACTATCAGCGTACGGAGACCTCCCACCAGTCCCCCAACACCAAGAGGCTTTCGTTCCACTGCATATCCCACCGAAAAAAGACCCCGACCCGCAGGAACGGGAGTACGGCTACCTCTCAGCGGAAAATGAGGTCATCTTGTCTCTGGAAGACGTCCACAGACTCGTTCGCGTTGTTGGAGACGAGATTCTCAGCAGGGGTATGCAAGCACTTTTTTTCCATACGCGCTCGTTGTAATTCTGACTGACGGGCCTCATGTCGGACAGCCCTCACGACACCATTGCTCTTTTCTTCGCAAGCGCTCGACGTATCTGGCAACCGCGTCCGTTCACTCGTCCGGTCATTCCTAGGCTCATGCCATCGACCTTCAGCGCCCACAGGAGACGCCAAGTGGCGGGAGGATGCAATGTTGGCGGGTCCACATGAGCTCGGGATGGTGCTTCGTTGGGGTCTAGCCCGGTTAATGAGGGTGGTGAATGGTGTCTATGTGCGAGGAATGCTGGAGTGGGACGTATACGTGCAATGGAAATCCGATGAAGAAGGTGCGCTCGGTTGTCCTGATTTTCTGCTGTGAAAGTTGGCACTAATAGCTGTTTATAATGACAGCCTTGCGATTCCCCGCTACCCATTTCCCCGTCTTTCTCGAAATGGTCTCACCTGCTCTCCGCCCCCTTCTCTCTCAACTTTTCAGTATTTTCTCTCGCCTGGCCGCCTACTCCGCTCAGTCCGGCTTAACCCCAGTCGCATTATCCACCCTGTTTGGTCCCCTTCTCTTCGGTCTCGGACCCGACTCGATACCCTTCAGTCAAACCTATGCTGCCTATCTCCGATCTAGCCACGCTACAGAACATCTCATACTTTCATACATCCGGAACGTCGAGGTGGAGGCTCGGCATTCTGCAAGTACTATGCCGCTCCGGTTAAAGGACTGGATTCGCGGATACCCGGTGATGATACCGCCTCTCAAAGACTTGGAGAAACCTCGTCGCGGCTGCAAGCTAGTCAAGGTGGTCAGCGCTAGGAGAAACGTCCGACTGTACTCGCCAGACTTGGTCAGGACTGGAGCTAGCTGGGGTAATGAAGGCGACATCGGCGGCAGGAGAGAATGGCAAAGGATCGGAAGCAAGACGATGCCTCCCAGATACGCCGAAGAATACCGCAAGAGGCTAGACATTCCAGTGGGGCACGCTCCGTCTCTCGCGTCCTTCAGCACTCGGTCTTCGCTCGACTATCATACTGGTACCGTTTCCAGCCCACCATCCAGCATGATGAATTCGCGCCATATCTCCTTTGGTCTCACGCTGGATGATGCAGCAACTTCGAAGACTTCGACTGAGGATCTGGCGCCCAAGCCTTTCAAGTCGCTTACAGACATGAAGTGGGGCGAGTTCGAGGATTTAGGATTCAGCGATCCCGACATGAGCAAATTGCAATTCGACCTGAACGAGGCCGCTAGAGCTGTGAGTGCAATCCTCGACATCATTTCTTGTTCCTCCTCCTAATGGATATGCTTTAGAACCGCGGCACGAAACGCACGACTCTGTCGTGGAATGATTTCCACGACCTTGGATTCCTGCGCGACGATAGTAATCTTGCCGACACCTTGCAGTTCTCGACCCCCCTTGCGTCCACCATCAACACATGGCCCAGCCACGCAGAGGAGATCCACCGCAAGTTGAAGAAGACCCAAAAGACACTTCCTGTATTCGGCTGGGATACGACGCCTGTCGCAGGTCCGGAGTGGACGATCGAGGAGGGATTCGTTCATTGCTGGGGGGATTTGTTGTGGAGCTCGGGATGGATGGATCGAAGCGAGGGTACCTTTAGAGAGGCTAATTGGGCTCTGGTGAGATCTTACCTTTGTGGGGTATGAATGTACCTAGAGCACGTGGCTGACATGATGTCGCAGATCGAATTCAAGGCACTCCCTCTTAATCCTAACGACGTACCTCCCGAAACACCCCTCATCTCGTCCGTTGATCCTCGTACATCTTCCCAATGGTTCCTGTTCGAGGAATTCGTCCCCCGCGAATATCGAGACGAGCTTCTCAACCCCCCTAAGAAGGGCGGTAAAGGCGGAGTTGGATTGTTCACCACCCCTAAGAAAGACAAGAAATGGAAACCCGCTACCACACTCAATGGAAAGCCTTATAATGGAAGACCGAGGAGCCCGGATGGGAAAAGAGAGGCGGACTTTGATGCGATGTTGAAGTCAACAGCAACGAAGACCAAGGTTCTTGGAGCGGACCGAAGCCAAACAATGCCCGACATAAGAAGAGCCGGAATCCCAGCATCAAACAGCTTCTCGGTTACATCGAGACCAGGAGGGACTTTCACTACTTCGTCGTTCGGAGAAGGTGCAGGGCGCGGGCGACAGCTGTCCTTCCCTACTACCGCAGACGAGACCGGCATCCGACGCGACATATCCCCTGCGGTTCCTCCTAAGGACAAGACAAGCTCACCTCTTGCACGCTTCAAGATCGGGACTTCCAAAGGAAAGCAATCCAAAATCGCCTCTCAATACGATCCCGACTTGGACTTTGAGACCAAGACCGCCTCGGATAGTTCGGGCGGCGAGCACAGTCCATCTGCCGGTCCGGGTGCAATGCTGGTTGCTGGTGGACACGGACGGAGACACAGCAAGGACGATGCGTGGGTGGATATCTTGGTTAACAGCAATCGTAGGATGCCTGACCAGGAAGCTACCATGCATAATGGGATCAGGGCTATGAGTGGGGGTACCACCTCTCCTGACCGAGGATATCAACATCCATTGACAACTGTCGTGTCTAACGGGACAGGTTCCCTACGAACGCCTCGTACCAGCCTGAACAGGCCACGCTCCGACCCCGAGTTGGGCCGCGACGAAACGGCGGCCGGTTATCAAGCGTTAGTCGACCATAGACGCGACCATACTTATGGCAGCCAACCAGCATCATCCACCGTGATGCGACCTGTCAGTTATGACGACGATATCAGCTATGCCGAGTCGGACGAAGAGGAGGTTATGGAGGTGCCGCGTCACTCAGTTATTGACGGCCCTCAGATTAGGGTTAGTCAATCGAGCGATGGACCTGCACCTGTTCAACCTTCCGCTCGAGTACATAGCTACGGCTCCGTTGAAGACGAAGGCGATTTCGAGCCCACAATGTCTCCGGTCTCGACAGAAAGGGCACTCACCGAGGAGCAGGACAACTACTATGCGCAATCTCAACAAATTCCGGCACCTCCTCAAGCAGTCTCATCCACGGAACAGATGAAAACAGTCGAACCTAAACCACGAGTGGCTGCTCCTCGCAAACCTGGAGGCATCAACTCTCTCATCGAAATGTATGCAAAGAAGGATGAAGAAGCGGCGAAGGCCCATTATGAACCCAAGGCGTCTCGACTGCCCGTTCGGACAGGTTCGGGTGGTGCAACTTCTCCTTCACAACTGAAGCCAGGAGAGGGGTCACCTGAGCGGACACCATCCCCAGTGGACTTTGCACCCCCTCCCCCTATGGAGGACCCGATCAACCGGCTGATTACCCCGAGCCCTGCCCGCTACGTTCACGGGGCTCCCCTTCACAACGTGCTAGAAGAAGATGGAGAAGGGACGGAAGAGGCGGCGTAAAGGAGATTCAAGACCGTTCATGCCGTTCAAGTTGGTGATTTACACACATTTCAAGACCGCTCGTTAGATTTGGTTTTCTTTCTCTCTCTTTTCCTATCTGAACATATTTTAGCTCGACTATACCTTTACGCAGATCGGTATACCCAGATTTCTACCTGTCTTGCTACACCCCCCGTGCTTCGACTCTCGTTTGATTCCTGATATTCTATTCTTTTGGTTCATCTACTATGCGGCCTTAAATTTCGTATTCGATGTACAGAGTTGTTTCCGCTCCTTAGCTCTAATTTCTATTCCTGCTGTCCTAAATCGTCGCACTGCTCCCTCGATGCAAGCAGGTGCACGTGTCGTGGAGTGCATCGAGGTGTGACGTCACCGGCTGCATCACCGACCAGAAAAAACCACCACCACCATTACCACCATCATCACCACCACCACGATCTCGCCGCCGTCGTCTACAATGTCTTCTCCATCGCAAGCTCAACCTCAACCCGTGCAGCAAGACAACAAAGCATCCATCTTTGACGTCGCCACAGACATGTCGGCCTTCAAAGACCCGAACCTCGCTCCTCCACGCACCACCCCAGGAATGCGAAAGGACGTAAAGCCTCCATTCGCCGACACTTCTTTATCGACGTTCATATATACCATTTCGATCGCAGCCGCAGTCTTGGCTGCGTTCTTTGCATTCCGGGCCGTGGAGTGGAAGAGCGATAATGGCATGACCCTCATCAATCTACTCTTGGGCAAGGGGGCCGGTACGCAGAACGCGGCAAACGGTAACCCGATGGCAGCACCGGCAGCGGAAGCCGACATGGATGCGACGGTAGATATGTAAACGTAAGTCACAGCCAAGTCCTTATTCATCGGCTAAAGTAATATTCTGAGACAATTGCGCTTTCCGTCATTTCATCAGATTATCCCTCCTAGCACGATTAGTCTCAGCTTCGCACGGACCTATACTACGACCTCCGGCATAGCTCGCGTTCATCCAATGTCATATATAAAGTAACATGTTTGTTCCGCCACCAGGCATTGCTCGGGTGCGCTCCGACGAGGTGCCAGCAACCAGTTTAGACAGAGTCGCGCGTCCCGATGAGTTTTGAGTCGCAGACTGAATGCTGGGTGCTGTCAGAGGCATGGACGTCACTTTGAGAGAAATCAGGGAGGAGCTAGAGAAATCATTAATGGCAGCGGCCAACCGGCGCAGCGTCCACGAAGCGCTTAGCGCGTCGAGACAGTAGCTGAGCGTCCATTCACGGATCTGCCGCCAGAAGAACGTGTCCGAGCGATTCTCAAGTGCAATCGGGAAGAGGATAGCAAGCACCAATCAGAATCCAGCGAGATTAAGGACGACATCGGGTTCCGATGCTCGGCGGAAACGTCCTCGAGTTTCAAACCGCCGTCCGACACAGAACACGGGCGGGTCTAACCGTTGTTCAGAGGAAAATATCTCTGACTGCTGTCAAAATCAGTGACAATACCACGTCGTAATTCCCCGGTTTCGGATACTACATACTGTAGTGTTTCGATAATACCGGATGTCCCTCAACCCCCATCAATTTCTACAATGACCCGATATCACGACTAGTCGCGCCGTTCGGGACAGGTGTCCCCGCCGGTAAATAATACGCGACTTGAACCTAACCTAGCCCAGGCTGATCACAGAGAAACTTGGCCCCTTTTTCATCGGACAGGAAAGCTTGTGAGGGGCGACTTCCGTAGACCTTCTCGTCAGAGCACGAATGATATTTGTCCCCCGTCTCCGGTGGTGTGGGAGCGTAGAGTTGGCCGACTGTTTAGTCTAAATTCTAAATTACAACTACATCCATCCACGCTATGGCATCACCCAGTGCGGCTAAAAAGCGCAAAATCACAGAAACTGGCAACAAGAATCACCAACTGATCGAAACCGTCACTGACGTGAATGCATTGCTGGACCCCCTTGAAACGATCTTGTCGCTCCGAAACAAAATCAAGGTTCTTCGGGTTGCACTCGGAGATGTTGTGAAGAAAGATTTCAATGAGGCTATACTGAAGGTTCTCAACCAGCCCTTTTCCGTAGGCGGCGATCAGTAGGTGTCACTCTCGATATGATGAGTGATTCTGACGCGCATACCCTTTGGGGCTTTCAGGGCAACTCGAGCAGCAATAGGATATGTCAATGACAAACTCAGTCTATTGTCGGAGGAGTACCAAAGGCGCCTTGACTATGGCAAGCCTATCCCACCGCCATCTCTATACGCTAAACGCTCCATCTGGGCGGACTGGCAACAAAAGTCTACTGCCATCCTTTGTTTCCGTCCAAGTGACAAACAAGGCCTTCCCCTATGCGTCCTCGACCATGTCTTCCGGGAATTTCAACGACAAGCGAGGGCACCACTTCCCTTGACAGAGGATGCACGCAAGGCCATGAACGCTGCGTTCGATCTATGCCACATGATGCCAAGTAATTTTGACACGGAGTATGACCGCGGAAGGGTGTTCGATCGATGCCTTGACCCCATTCTTCCGTATTCGTCGTGGGGTGAGAAGGCTTACACGTCAGCGCCGAAGGAGGGACAGGCGGGCAGGATCTATAAGCTGGGCGGGGTGGTACGCATCCTCCGGGAGGACAAAGTGGAGATTGGCACAGGAGACGATGTGTACATGCAAATGTCACGCACTTACCAACTCCACGTCGAAAATGTGCGCAAGGAGAACCCGTCACTCTTTAAGCAAGGCGTTCCAGTGTTTCTTCTCTGCGTCCTTGGTAGGCGCAGCATCTCGACACGGTTACTCATATTCTGACGCTATCCCCACAAGGACCGATGCTCCTGATTTGTGGCGGGTTCCATGACACAAATTCCACCATCGTTGAACCTCTGGTCGAACCGTGTCTCATGTTCGGTGATTGTCTACACGTTCGTCAAGAGGCTCTCGCTCGGAAGCTTTTCGCTTTGAAGCAGGCCTTCGATACCCTCCGGTAAGCCAATTTTCCACCTCTATTCTGTCCGTCTCTCAACGCAATCTTTTTCAGCTCCCGCTCGCGATCCGATGGGGCTACCACAAATCCCCACCCAGCAGGCGTGCCCCGGGTTTACACAACATACACAACCGAAGACAACACAGAGCGAAGTCTGACATTTTTACGCACTATGGAGGAGAGCCTTTCTCAGCATCCCCTCTTCATCGCTGCCGAAGACCTGCTAGACTCATCCACCCACAGGCTGGTCAAACTCGTTGGCAAGGACTACGGTGTCGGAGCACACCGACTACTTGCAGAGCGCCAATTCGCCCCCAAGCTGTATGGCCAGAAGTCTTTGGAGAGCGCTCCCACTGCGTACATCATGGAATATCTCAGCCCCCCTACCCACACACAATCCGGGTGGGTGACGCTGTTCAAATTTTTCAAGTTGGACGACTTAGCTAGTCAATATTCGCATGCTATCTGGAATACCCTTGACCGGATCTTGACGATGATGGAGGAGGCGAAGGTGGTTCACGGAGACTTGCGACCGAACAATGTCCTGTTGGAGGTGGACTCGGACGATACTCCCGTTTGCTCGGGTGAGGAGCAGGAGGTGAATTTAAGGGTTGTCGACTTTGACTGGGCGGGTCAGTCGGGTGAAGTGTGTTATCCATTACAGCGGAATGAGGATATCACTTGGCCTGGGGATGCTGGCACGCCTATCATTGTAGGGCATGATCGGCTTATGGTTAAACGCTGGTGGTTCAAAAAGTTTACTTAGGTGTCGTGATTACTGTATATTCTATGTACACTGAATCCTGATGCGCAACTCAACGAGTCGGGAAGCGTCGGACATTCACGGCGTTAGGCGTTGCTGATGGACTACTGTGGTGTTTTACTGTGACCGGGCCATAGGGGATGCCGGTAACATTAACCTCCATCTGGGCCGACTGGCAGAAAAAGCCTACTGCCATCCTTTGTTTCCGCCCAAGTGACAAACAAGGCCTTCCCCTGTGCGTCCTCGACAACGTCTTCAGGGAATTTCAACGACAAGTGAGGACACCACTTCCCTCGACACCAGATGCACGCAAGGCCATGAACGCTGCGTTCGACCTATGCCACGCGATGCCAAACAATTTCGACATAGAGTCTGACCGCGGAAAGGTGTTCGATAAATGCCTTGACCCCATCCTTCCGCTTTTGTCATGGCGCTCGGAGGTTCGTATAGAAGCGCCGACAGAGCTCCGTACAGGACAGGCGGGTAGGACGTATGAACCAAACGGGGTCGTACTCATCCTCCGGGAGGACAAATTGGAGACTGGTACAGGAGACGATGTTTACATGCAAGTGTCGCGCGTTTACCAACTCTACGTCGAGAAAGTGCGCGGGAAGGACTCCTCACTCTTGGAGCAAGGCGTTCCGGTGTTTCTCCTCTGCGTCCTTGGTAGGCGTTGCATGTCGACACGGTTACTCATTCTGACGCGATCCCCACAAGGACCGATGCTCCTGATTTGCGGTGGGTTCCATGACGGGAAATCCACAATCGTCGAACCTTTGGTCGAACCGTGCCTCATGTTCGGTGATTGTCTACACGTTCGTCAAGAGGCTCTCGCTAGGCAGCTTTTTGCCCTGAAGCAGGCTCTCGATACCCTCAGGTGAGCCGATTTTACGCATCCACTCTGTCCGTCTCCCAACGCAATCTTTTTCAGCTCCCGCTCGCGATCCAATGGGGCTACCCCAAATCCCCACCCAGCAGGCGTGCCCCGGGTTTACACAACATACACAACCGAAGATAACACAGAGCGAAGTCTGACATTTTTGCGCCCTCTAGAGGAGAGCCAGCCTCAGTACCTCCTCTTCATCACTGCCGAAGATCCGCCAGATTCATCTACTCACAAGCTGGTCAAACTCGTTGGCAAGGGCTACGGTGTAACAGCCCACCGACTACTTGCAGAGCGTCAAGTCGCCCCCGTGCTGTATGGCCAAAGCTCTTTGGAGGGCGCTCCCACTGCGTACATCATGGAATATCTCAGTCCCCCTACCGACTCACAATCCGGGTGGGTGACGCTATTCGAATTTCTTAAGTCGAAGGACTTGGCTACTCGGTATTCGCATCTTATCGGGACCGCCCTTACACGTATCTTGATGATGATGGAGGAGGCGAAGGTGGTGCACGGTGACTTGCGACCGAACAACGTAATGCTGGAGGTGAACTCAGACAAAACTCCAGTTTGCTCGGGTAAGGAGCAGAATGTGAATTTGAAGGTTATCGACTTTGACTGGGCGGGTCAGTCGGGTGAAGTGTGTTATCCATTGCAGCGGAATGAGGATATCACTTGGCCTGGGGATGCTGGGACGCCTATCATTGTCGGGCATGATCGACTTATGGTTAAAGACTGGTGGTTCAAACAGTTTACTTAGGTGTCGAGATTATTGTATATTTCTATGTACACTGGTTGAGTAACTTGACGAGTCGGGAAGCGTCGGACATCCACGGCGTTAGGCGTTGCTGACGGACTACTGCGGTGTTCCACTGTGACTGGGCCATAGGGGATGCCGGGACATGTCTCATACGTATCGGGGGGGGGGGGGAGCAGAAGGATTGCTCGGGACAGGGGATGTGGCGTGAGCGAGCGGTCAAGTTGAAGAGAGGGACTGGACCACCAGGGACAAGCCGGGTCCCCTTCGTGGAGAAATTTAAGCGATTAAACTTGCCATCGTAACGTGATATCGCAAGCTTAACTTTACATAATCCATGCAACAAGACAATTGCAACAAAGCATTTATATGGCACAGACACGTCCGCCTCCAAAGACCCAAACCTTGCTCCTCTACGTACCTCCCTGAGAATGTGAAAGGATGTGAAGCCTCCACTCGCCTCCACTCCTTTATCGGCGTTCATATATACCATTAAACCCCCAGTCGCAATCTTGGTTGCGTTCTTTGGATTGCGGGCTGTGGTGTGGAAGAGCGAGAATGGCATGACGCTCGTTAATCTGCTTTTGGGCAAGGTGCCTGGTACGCAGGACGCGGCAAACCGCAATTCGATGGTAGCATCGGCAGCGGAAGCCGACGCGGATGCGACGGGAGATTTGTAAACGTAAGTCACAGCTAAGCCCTTATTCGTCCAAAGTAATGTTCCGGTGAGACAATTATTCGCGTCTTGGTCGACTCGATTGGTAAGATTACAACGAATCGTAGTTAGTGCCAATCAGGAAAACGGACAATAATATAAATCACCAGCGCCGCAATGTATAATACGGAACCCCGGGAGACCAGACTATACTCAAGTCGTATTTCTTCCGCAACCTCCTCCGCACTGAGTCGTAGTCGGTCTCTTCTTCCTTTCCATCGCGGACATCCATCTCCACCACAACTTTCAACTTTGAACCGCTCAACCCCTGGCCCTCATATGATATATGATCGAGAAGCCAAATGGATTGTCTTAGCGATGTATTGGTGAGGCGGATGGATCGAAGAGAGGGAAGGTCGATCATGGGGAAAGGTTCGGGAGGTGGTACTTCGGCACTAAATGAGGTGATTGTAATGTCATGGAGTGCAGGGGCGCAGATACGCGAGAGGAATTCCACCGATGCTACTCTTCCCTTCAAGTCCAAGTGGAGTGTCTTTAGGCTGGGGAGGTCGAAACCTTGGAGGCTGGACGGTGGAAGCAGGGAAGGCTGTTGTGAACTAATCTTGAGCCGGCGAAGTTTTGGCGTCTTGTCTATAACTCGTCTTATTCGCTCCCAAACCGCTCCAGCCGAGGCCTGGCGCTCTTCTAATCTCGTGATTTCCAGGTCCTGCATTGCGGGGCACAATGCGAAGTTGAGGCAAGCCGGACTATTGGTGATCAGTTGCTCCAGCTTGGGAGCCTCGACAGACGGCTGCTCAAGGGATAGAAAGCCATCGTTGGACGAGGCCTCCATAATGAAAAACTTCGCCGATACCAAGGCGGGGAGATGTGTTGGAAATAGTGGCGTGATCCGTGCCCAGTCTGCAGCCCCCACGATCACGTTCAAGCTTCGTATTCTCTCCCTCCCCATCTTCACCGCTTTCTTCCAGACCTCCACTTGGAGGCGGGGAATCTTTGGGTTATCGCTCAGGAGGTGTACGTCGAGCTTGGTGTTCCTGGCCCTGTCTAGCCACAGGGCGACATTCTCGGAAGGAAACCACCGCTGAGTCGTGACGATGATAGTCGACCATAGCTGGGGAGTACCCGTAGCAATGTTGTACCAGTTTCGAGAAACCAGGGTAATGGATGCAAGAGGGCGAACGCGTTTTATAGGCTCCCAGAGCCCAGGCTGGTTGATGCCACCAGAGAGAGCATAGAGGAAGACGAGGGATATGAGTTCCGCTGGTAAGGTGACGAAAAGGGAGCGTCTGATAGAAGGCGACTTGGGTTCGATGGAAACTATCGCTGCAATGAAGTCGTTAGAAAGCGTTCCTCCGGTCGCCGACCTGGGTTCCTGGAGAACTTACCAGGGAGTGGCTTCAGAGTGCCCGTAGAGGCATGCGCGTCGAATACGGGTAGGGTACGCTTTCTGTTCTCCATTGATGGGGGTCGTAGTTGAGAGAGAGCTGAGGATATGTGCAACGGTGGTGGTTGACAAAGCAAGCGACGGCTGTGTGGCCGGATGTGCGTGCGACCTAACGCCACCTCCACCAGCGCTTCGATCTGACTATCGCAGACAGCCACACATCGTTGCTGAAAAATAACAGAGGGTATCAGATTTCTGTACGCCGACGGGTCTGCTCCTAAACATACGCTTCGTGCCCATGTTCCCGAGAGGGACGTGCTTCCGAAAGTGGCGTCGCCTGGGAAGTCCAAGTCGGGAGTAGATCTTCTCATGATTAACCGCACCAACACCGCGCTACCTCGACCTCTCCAACCCCCAGCCTCTCCTATGACCTCCCACCAAGCAACATCAACTACAACACGTAGGCTTAGCTTATCCGATGACCTGCAGCTCAACGAAAACGCACTTGTATGTTTTGACGGAGGATCCGCTTTTCTCACTCATTGATCGCTACCTGACGTGAACACTTCTAACCACTGTAAGGAAGAAACTCTAACGAGTCTCGAGCATCTAAGCATACAGCCTTCAAGATTAGAGATCAAGGAGAGCGCGGAGGTTGGGTCTGGGGGATACGGCGAGGTCTTATTAGCTAAAATGGACCCTTTGTCGTCGTTGGTGAGAGAAGTGGCTGTGAAGCAGCTTCGGGCTGTCGGAACGCGAGGGATCCGTGTTCGATTAGCTTTTGTAGGTGCTCCCGTCAATCAATTTTCAAAAGTCTTAACCACCTTTTGACAGCGTCTCGCCCGAGAATTGAAAATATGGGCCCAGGCTCGTCACCCAAATATCCTCGAGCTCATTGGGTTTTACCTCAGCGAAAACTACGAAACAGCTCAGTTAATCTCGCCCTATATGCCCCACGGAAACGTTGCACAGTATATCGCCAAGGCTCAACCGGAAGTCGGCACACGTATCGAATTTGTAGGAAGATCGATACCCTCGAGGCGGTTACTTAACTAAACCCTTATTTGGACTCGTAGGTCAAAGATACCGCTGCTGGACTCGAGTATCTCCACACTTGCGACCCACCGATATGCCACGGCGATCTCAAGGCTGTGCGTTCGGCGGTTCTTGTTTTTCGCCGGTATCGCATCTGAACGATTTCATCTTAGGCTAATGTCCTCGTAACGGAAGACGTACGGGCAATCCTTTGCGACTTTGGTCTTGCAGAAGTTCTTGAATCAGCAGATGACGGGCCATCAGGTCTGACCACAAGCCGCGCAATCCGGGGATCCACTCGTTATATGGCCCCCGAACTGATACTAGCAACCGACGGCATACCAAGGAGGACTCTCGAAAGTGATGTTTGGGCGTGGGGATGTCTGTTATTTGAGGTTCGTTTGAAGTGTCGTGCAGTTTCCTTGTCTGTTCACATCTTGGAACTGCGCTCAGATAATGACCGATACCCTGCCGTACGCGTCATACCGAGCCGACATCGCGGTACTACAGGCAATCATCAGAGGGAAACTTCCCGCTGAGCTCCCGCCGTTACCGGAGGAAGACCAGTGGGATCTTCGTTCATGGTTCCTTCAACTAGTCCTGCCCGAATGCTGGAACTTTGAACCTTCAAAACGACCAACCATGACGGACACTGTCGTAGAAATGGAGGTCACTTTGAGAGAAATCAGGGAGGAGCTAGAGAAAACATTGGCGGCGGCTCGGACGGATCAACCGGCGGAGCGTTCACGAAGCGCGTCCCTTGAGACAGTAGCTGAGCGTCCATTCATGGATTTGCCGCTAGAAGAACGTGTTCGAACAATTCTCAAGCGTAATCGGGAAGAGGGTAGCCAGCAGCAATCTGAATCCAGCGAGGTTGAGGATGACATCGAGTCCGATGCTCGGCGGAAACGGCCTCGAGTTTCAAACCGCCGTCCGACGCAGAACACGGGTAAGTCCCTCCGTTGTCTAGAGTGGAGCATCGCTGACTGCTATTCAAATCAGTGACAATACCGCATCATGACTCTCCGGCTTCGGACACCACATATTGCTATTGTAATAGACGCGGAATTGGTCCTTCCATGATTCGGTGTGACGACTATCGGTGTTCCAGGAAATGGGTACGCAGGTCCACGTTTCTATCTATAGCTGTAGTGTGTGGCTGATCTGAATTCCGCAATCAGTTTGATATTGATTGTCTCGGATTGACAGAGTCACCGAAAGGTCAATGGCGATGTGAAGCATGCAGGGCACGGAAAAGGGGAGAAGCCAGTATGGGCTAATTCAGAGCGCGGGTCTTGCATTACTGGTGTAGGGAGTGGTCGCGACGGCCTTTGCAAGCGGAGGGTCGATGTTGTAGTCGTCCGTTGGGCTCTGAGCCCTGAGCCATCTATATTCGTTTGGTCAACTCCAATAACATGCAGGTTTTATAATCCCCCTTGTATTTAGAAACCCTTGAAGACGAAGTTTATACGTATGGTCCGGGATGAGGGATGTTATATAACGAGTACATCGGTAAATACGATACATGGAACGGGAGCCTAAAGTGTGACCAGAGGAAGGTCCTAAATATAAACGTGAGACCTTTCAGCGATGCCTCCATTCCCGGTCTTCAGCTCAAATTTGAGATTAGGCGTAATAAGTTGAGGTATTCGCTGCTGGAACGTATGGTGATTGTAGCATAGAGGAGTTTTCGGCAGAATCGAACAATTCCTTGGCAAAGCTGGCATTCGTAGGTTTCTCCATTCCCACCCCATCGCAGTCATTGGAAACTTGCTCAGCAGTCGATGAGCCTCCGCAACACCCCTTTGAAGCCCATCAGTCTCGCGACAAATGACCATACCGGCTTCGATGTGCAACGCGGCCTCGTCATACATTTTGCGCGGGGACAAGAGATACATGGACTTGGATCCAAGGGTGTTCGCTAGCTTCTCCTTCTTTCCAGATTGACGGAAGGTCGTAATGGCTTCTTCATATAAGACGACAGCGCCCTCCGGGTCGTTCAGCTTGCTTTTCGCGGAAGCGAGGAGACTAGCCGTGTCCGCTGAGTCGGAAATTACTGCCGGAAGCCCCCGATATATGGAGTGTGCTTCGGCCGTCACTTTGGCTACCTCGTCGAATCGTCCCCGCTGCCAATAAAAATGTCCTAAATTATACAAGCCCCTTGCCAGGTTTAGTGGCGTGGAGGATCTTCGAGTAAGCCAGATGGACTCCTCAAAAAGTTTCTCTGCCTCTTTGTCCCGCTCCAGCAGAGAGCTCCCGGCCCAGACCGAGGCCAGATGGCCCAGGATACGACTGAGGCCGCCAGACCACCCGATCTGACGCGCAATAACAGCGGCTCGACTCAGAGCAGAGATCGCTGCCTCGTCATCGCCTCGGCGCCAGTGCGAGATTCCAAGCCCATAGAGGGCGTCCGCGTGGCCAAGGCTGTAGCCGCAGCGGACCGCAATAGAGGATGCTTCCTCCAGAGTGGAAGCCGCCGCTTCATACTGGCGTTGCCTGTTGTAGATTTCTCCTTTCCGCTCAAGGCATTGCACAAGTGCTGCATCATTCCCGCATTCTCGCTGGATGGCGGCAGCCTCGAAGACGGGCGACGCGTCATCCTCCTTGCCTAGCACAAGGAGACAACACCCCATGCAGAACAGCGCTTGCGCAGATCGAGGACGGTCATCGAGATCTCTCAGGTGTTTGAGAGAAGTAGTTGCCGTCGTTAGCGATGCGGGATAACGGGAGCAACGGTACAACAGTTGGGCTTGCTTGAGGAGTACGATGGCGGTGCCTTTGAGGTCGGAATCTTGCTCGTAGGTTTTTAGAGCTTGATCCATAAACGAATAACTATCGTCGAAGTTTCCCCTCCAACCCTCTAGATCTCCCATATTTTCCAAAGCAGCAGCTGAACGCACTGGGGAGCCGGCATACTTTGGCGAAGGGGTGCAGCGAGCCTATTGATGTAGAGTATTAGTCAGGAAACGTTGAGGGGTCAGCATCTGTGCGTACCAGAGAAGCAACAACGGTTTCGCACATATTGCTTGTAAGCCGAATTTCAGGTTCATTCGCCCAACATTTCGTCATCAGTTCCCAGACTTGCTGGCAGGCGGCGAGTCGGAGTTCTGCGATGGCATGTGGCCTCGGGCCTTCGAATATTCTAAGAATAATCGCGTAGAGCGCGGGCGTCCCTTCATAAGGTAGTTCACCTGTCATAATCTTGGGCGTTACAATGAACTCCGGGTGTAAGATATATGTATACCAGAGGGAGGACATGTTGCTTACCTCCCATACAAGCCATGCCCAAGCGTAGACGTCGCTGCTTGGAGATCGCTTTTTCCCCTTGATTAGCTCTGGGCTACACCATCGGACGGAGCCCTTGAAGCCCGTTGATGTCTCCAGTCTTTCGAAGCCGCTATCTTCGTAAAGACGAGCCAAACCGAAATCACATAGGACAGCCCGGCACTCTCGATTGACAAGGACGTTCGTCTACATGGTGATATTATTAGTTAAAGTCTCTTCGGAGGGGGTTTGTACCTTACCGATTTGATGTCGCCATGGCAGACCGGCGGATCGAGTTGATGCAAAAAAGCCAACGCGTCGATGATATCGTGCACCTGAAACTGCGTCAGTCAATAGTTTATCAGATATTCCCGCGTGTACTAACCAGCGAAAACTTCTCAGGAATTTCCAGTTCATGTTTGCTGATAAACTCGCTTATATTTCCGTTTTCTTCCCATGGCGAGAGCAGCCAGGCCTCATTTCGGTCCCAGTTCGCGTAGAAGCCCATGAATTTGGAAATGCCCGGATGCTCTCTGAGCCCGGACCAGACGAGCAACTCCTTGATAAATGCCTAGCTTGGAACAATGGTGAGCACAATCTTCAACGCTGCAGGAAGCATGGAGGTCTCACCGTCTTTAGGTCTGAAGGGTCATCGAGCATCCGAATCTGCTTTACTGCCACGAGTTGTGGAGGACCCGATTGCCGTGTGGTGTACCAAGCGGGTAGGTACGACGAGGGATGGAGCTGGGCTGGTTTCACAATCCCGTAACCTCCGGCCCGCTTGTGCTTATTAGGCAAAAAGACCAATCTTTTACGGTCGACGTGGTATTTTTCTAATTGCCCATAAGCATCATCCTGCGACGGTGGCGGTGTTCAATGTAGCACTCGGACTCCGCACCACGATTCCACGTACCACTGCCTGTCTCCTGGCTTGACTTTTCTCCATTTCGTTTGATGACATCGATAATCAGGTTAAGTAGTCTGTTGCGGTTGAGGACGGGGAGCTGCTAATTGCTGACGCTACTTATAGATGTACCCCCAATGTGTACAACCCCCCCAATTCCCTCACAACGAGGTGGCTTGCTATTTCTTGGTCTCTCTGCCTTTGTATCATGGCTGAAATGGACAAAGGCGAATGCACGTGCAAGGGAAAGGGTCTTGATTGCGTGAAATCGAGCGTGTTTTGCACGCATTGTGCAGTGCACCCGAGCGACGCACTGCACCTTGGCGATTCTGCAAACCCCATGTCCCACAAATACACCGCCACACCCTGAAGCGTTAATCTCTGACGTCCCGAAAGTCACTGAATGGCGACCCGCGACGATATGCTCCGAATTAGTCTCACTCGGAAACCAAGGCTTCGTCGCGGCATCCCTTCATCATGGATCAAGCTTCCCCTTCCCACTCTCATTGCCCCCTCCCCAGCAGGTCCCTGACTAGAAGCCCATCCTGGAAGCTATTCACTAATAAAATCAGACGAGCAGCTTCCTCTGCAACGGTCCTTCACTCCCAAAGGAACAGCTCGCTCATTCAAATTTGAACTGGACTTCTGTTACTCCACCACTGGGTCCTTTAATGAATGCGAGCGACTGCCCACGAGCCCAGCGACGCCCGTGAAAGTCGTAGGCATCTTTTATAGGAGTTGCAGCGATTCTGCGAGGGCGCATGTTCTCAACTGCATCGACGGATTCAGCGATTCCTTCAGCGACATCAATGACGCCTTCCGCCCATCTGAAGCACAACGAGCTCTTCTCGCGTTCGACTACTCCCCAGAAACCTGGATTGACGTCTAACTGTTGCAGCTACCGGTCATGCACGCGGTCCCATTGCCAGACGATAGTCAGTACTCAGTGAGGAGGCCTCGACTCTGCCTTTCCTGTCTCACCTTACTGAACACCATGGTACCACTTCAGGACCATCCCGACCGAAAGCACGCATCTCAATACACCAAAGACGGCGACGACCCCCAATGACATCAATGAACTCTTCGAAGACAACTGATCGGACCATGGTGCCTGCAATACTACCAATATGTCTCGTACTTGCTTGGTCGTGCCACCCAGCCGCAACATCAAACTCCTCTAAGATGGCGATTGGACGGCCATGTAAGTTATCCATGCATATATGAGTTCTGTTGAACCTTAATTTAGTATTTTTAGATATTACTGACCTCTCGTCTAAACTTCTAGCCGTGGCGACACTGTCACTACCGAAAGCATCGATCCCATCCGAGAACGCGGCGAGGGCGGTCACAGGACGTCTATGGTAAGCCATTTGCCTCTTTCAGGAAAGGCTCACTTGGAAGGTTACCGACTTATCGTGCCACTGCGCCAGCTGCATCGTCATAAGACGTTCGTAGCGACGTACGGCGGCTTCGACGCCACACCAATCGCTGGTCTTATGCATTTTGTGGACCGCGTCGATTCCTTCACTATACATGAAACAAAAAAGATTAATTACTAAATTTAAATGATAATAACGTGTAGCTCCTGATCGTACGATTCCGATGGTAGTCTTACCTTCGTGATTCGAGTTCAGGTTCTTGAGATATGAGCAAAGTTAACGCCTCTCCCAATTTTGTAAGGGAACGCTATTGGCGTCCACGGAAACCTTCAGGGACGTCGTCAACTCGGTTTCGTCGCCAATTATATCCCCTGGGTAATGGTACCGTTGTGATCGTATAGCTCAGTGCTATGCGTTGGTGCTGTTAAATGCGACGCCAATGTCATAAGGGCCCAGGTTAACGTTAGATGGAGGGGGACGCTAATGGCACTGGGCGTGTGTGGTACGAAAAGGAAGGATGTATCATGTCATCAGGGGACGCTTATGGAATTGGCGATGTTGCGGAGGAAGGTTGGGGAAAAGTGGGGACGCTAATGGGCGGAGAGGGGACGCTAATGGATGCTGAGGGGACGCTCATCGGATGGAGAGGGGACGCTAATGGAAGTAGAGGGGACGCTAATGGATGTAGAAGGGACGCCAGAGACGGTCTGGTTGCTGAGATATTCGTGCAACAAGCATTTAGTCGTCCCACTTGTATTTCTGTATCGGGACGCTTTTGCACCCATACTGGGGACTTGAGTAGGGACGCCGTTCGCTTTCCGTTTTGTAGCATTGGCCATTTGGGAATAAAGCATCCCCATATGACGTCACAAACTTTCCCCTCCCCCAGCACTGCACCTTACAACGTCCCCTCCTCTAATAGGCGTCCCCTCCCCACATTCCGTTTTTGGCGTCCCAATAAGCGTCCCCTCACAACATACTTTTAGCGTCCCATTTGTTTGTCCCCATCCGTTTTCCATAAACAGCGTCCCCTCTCGCACACCCGATGGCATCGAACACCAGGCGTTGGCGTCCCCACCCCTCACTGTCCTTCTCCTTGCTGACAGCTTCATCACCCAACCCATCCCCCTGACACCTTGCCCCCGTTTCACACCTTTGGCGTCCCCTCCACAAACCCAAAGAAAAGCGGTCACCATCACTGCACTTGTCACCGCCAACCAACAGTAAGCGTTCGCATCTATAGAGTCCACCAGTACTAACCCCACGGTTAACGAAAGCCAACTATCGGGTGGACAACACACTCCTGTCGGTTGCTCTCAAGACAGTATCCCGCCCCGTCCGACCCCGACATATTTCAATCCGAACCGAGCGAACATTACCAACTCGAAAAAGCCGCTTGACCCCCAACTGTCCTTGCGTCCGTTCTTGAAGGCGTTCAATGGCGCCATTACAACGCACGAAAGAGCTGGTGAACGTGCCTTGTAAGTGATCAGGTGTTTACCCTAGCATTCCATTACTTACCTGCCAGGCCTGGTTAGGGCTTCCACGAACGACGTGCACCAGCCTTGCAGAACAACGGCACGACGTCGAAGGCCCCCAACGCCGACCTGACGGATGTGATAGGCTATAGAATATACTACGTAAGCGCTTTGAGCCGCTTATCCGCGCAATTCTAACTGACCTGTGGGCATTGATTAGAACGACTTCCAACCACCTGCACGGCTCTGAGCGAGGCAATCAACGGCGCATAGCTGGAATATAACCCTCCCACCACCTCGACGAGAGTCCACGCATACAATGATATGTTCTGCACTCGGGGGAGAGGGCGCTATAGTATGTACTATCCAACACTTTCGTTCATTAGGCGTCTAGCTTCGTTATTTACCGCACGCCTCTGATTAGGACCTTGGGAAACGTTCACGACATCCCCACCCCACGATGGTTACAGAGGCAATCATCAACGCCATTCACGCGTTGGTGAACGGTATCAAAAGTAACTGGTAAGCGGAGTCTCATGTATTTCTCTTTCAAATTTTATCACCAGTTTTCATTTATAATTAGAACCTTGAACGACGACACCCACCCGCACATGGCGATCAGAACAGGCTCGCGAACGCCTTCGCGACACAGTTGTCACCTACAGATCCTAATATGTAAGTGTTTCGTGGGGCGCTTGCTACATTGCTTTACTTATTTCTGTACTTTGATGAGAAACTCCTAGGACAACGTGCTTGATCCCCTGCGCACGGCACACTCCAGTGACAAGGTGCTCAACGACGCCCTAGCAACGTCGGAGGGAACTTGATCATGTGTCGATGTTTTCGTTGGCTTACATATGCAGTTCATTGCCTCTATCACGCCTTTGATTATAACTGCCTCCGGTCCCTTGCATCGTCCTGGGGTGGCACGAAGGTCTGTCGAAGGCGGTTCAGTGCAAAGTCAAAGGTGAGTAGTATCATGTGAGGGAAATGCACAACAGACTCATATATACATTTGTAGCTCCTCAAAAGATGTAGCGGGCGTCGGTGGGCGCTTTTGAAACCGCCGTATACTGGCGTTCCATGAGGGCGGCGGGCAGAGCTCGTCAGCGAAAGAGGAGTGGTCCTCCCATGCCGTCGTCACCGTCCCCGGTTGCCTCGCTTACGTTCAGCATCAGGCCACCGAAAACGCCGGTACGGTCTCAACATCCTCCGTATTGTCAACAAGCTCACCGAATTGTCTTGACAAGAACTCCCACTCAACACATACTCAAATGCTACCATCGATGCCCCTCCGGGTCTACGACAGTGTGCTAGGATAGTCGAGTAAGTTTACGCGACGGTTCTTCATGTTTTACTCACTGACTACATTCACCACCCCAGGTCACTCTCGAACAACCGCATTGCCGGCATAAAAACATTTACTAGAATATCAAAGATGTCGAATAGCGCCCTCTATACCTCGGGAGGAGCTATGAAACGTAACGTGAGTCTTTTGTGAACTTTCTTCATGCATTTGATTTCTGACCGTACAACTTCGACTAGAAATACCTGCGAAGCGCACGGCGCCCGCCATCGCGCCACCAGCAGAAATGCGTCTGATGACGCCTTCACTATGTCGGAAGGTATAACGGAATAGGTAAGAATTTCCAGTCAGCTTCCTCCACGTCTAATTGTTTACCTATATACTTACTTATAAACATCGTGCTCGATGATATCCTAGGTATTCAACGGCACTTTTACCAGGTTATAGCGAGTTATCAAACATAACAGGTGAGTCTTCGTTGCATTTCTAGATGCTAGCTAATCTTACCTTTCGATTTCTTCAGTGTCGCCGCACAAAGACATCTTTCGGACACATTGCCGGCGCCGGTACCGTCGTAGGCGCTCCTAAATGAAGTAAACGATTCATCCGATTATTTAAGTGCATAATTACTGACTATTCAATTTACCTTCGGATTCGCTGCAAGACGACCTCCGTCATCCCCGGCCGTTTGTTCGATACATTCCGCCCGCATCGCTGGCTCTACCACTCGGTAAACAATGGAGTCCTTTCCTGCATGCTTGGTTACTTAATCATTTTCTTTTAGTTTCGCGCAAGATGACCTGCACCCTCCCCTGCCGTCCTTCTATATATTTCCCTCCCCCGTCATCCGCGGATGGCGCTTTAGACCCTGAATTCAGGGTTTGAGTAATTTACGATCGTAAAGTAGGTGAAACCCGGTGGAGCATGCGAAGATGACCGGGGTTCGGACACTTTACGATCGTAAAGTGGGTGGAAGTTGAGCAACCTTCCTCAGATACTCACCGCCTGGGTACTTTATGATCGTAAAGTGTCACACTCAATGCACTTTACAATCGTAAAGTAGGTGAATGCTCTGTCACCATCAACACACTGCCAGACTCTCGGTACTTTACGATCGTAAAGTGAAGTGTCGACAGACTTTACGAGCGTAAAGTGACCACTGCTCATCTAGTCGGCTGTCGTTTGCCTCACTTTACGATCGTATTTTGACAATTCCCTGAGTAAAATATGATTTGACGAACTCGTCACATCCCGTATGAGCAAAGATACACTACTTTACGATCGTATTTTGGCAGAAAAAACACAATGTATATTCTGACCAGACAGAGGACGTGCCTGTGCCTGGGCATAGTACAAGACTGTTTCAGACTGAGATGTTAATCGATCCCTAGAATTTTCCCAAAACATAGACTATCTATGTCTATGCAAAACCTGCTCACAAACCCACTTGAACATTGTCGTTTCGTTGAGGAATCCGGTGGTTTGAATATGTGCCGCCCAGGTTAGGTTAGGTTAAGGTTAATGTTGGCCTTAGGTTACGCCCGGAAGTCGCGCAGCGGCTGGAGGGCGAGAGAGGTTGACTGGCGTATATAGTTGGAGAGGGGTGTGGCGACTGAGGAGTGGCCAAGACAGGAAGAGTAGAAGTTGTTGGTCTGTAAGGGAAACCAACGAAACTTTTCGTGCCTTTATACGACACTCTTCAGTACTTTCTTCCTGTTCTGAATATGGGTGGTACGGCTTGCTTATGCCGCAAGACGCAATGACACGTAGTCGATTGCGCAATGAATGCGTTTCACCTTAGTAAGATGATGACTGATAAGAGTGGAGGGGTGACGTGTTCCTTCCTTAAACGGGATCTAATATCGGGCAGAAGCCCGATAGTGGTCTTCTGATCAGACACGAAGCTTCTTTTCCGCAGCTCGGCAAACACACTGGCCAATGAGAGGCCAGACGTCTATCAGAACCATACTGACGCCATCTGCACGGTACCGAGATAAGTTACGGCACCGTCAGCTGCGCGACAAGGCACTCC
>WSUB01000080.1:136752-183177 GCA_019633425.1 Tulasnella sp. 424 | reverse complement strand
GTGTTGAAGGGAAGTGGTGCATGGCGCGCGGCGCGAGTTTGGTTTTGTTTCTTCCACGGCCTTCCCGCCTACCGCACCGTGTATTATCTAATGAATTGGTGACATCGGAAAGCACACGTGCTGAAGAAACGCCCGCCCACCGCCAAGACCCTGGTGTGGACGCGTCGGGCAATGATCTAATTTTGAGGAATGGATGCCAGGGCTTCCGCCATTAGCGCGGCATGTCCGCCCTCTCTTACCGGTCCTCCTTGCCTTGGAGCGACTCCCAAATGCCTCCCTTGCGCGATATTATTCAGTGTATGAGGCGAGTTAGGCGTCCGCTTTCGGAGCGCGGGCGAGAGACCCTTGCAATACGTCGGATCGCAAACAAAGTAGAATTGGCGCGTTGGGTTCTTATGGCTTAGTAGCGGAATCGACCGCTTTCCCCCAACCCTCCACCCCCCCCTCACTGCATGCCTTTCCCGCCCCCCCAGCCCCTTCTAAACTACTTTTACATATGCTATGACCTTTTCACGTCAATTATATGACTTGAGATGAGTGAAAGAGTGTCTGAGTGATTCGGTTTGTGAACCGCCACCACTCAGCGAAGAGTTCCCGCGCCCTACGCTATGTTCAGGTTCAGGTGAAAAAGTCACTCAAACCCCTGCACTTGGTTGGTGAAACCCGTTCCAGTTGCCCGCAGCCACCTCGCAAGAGGTCGGCTTGTCGCGTTCGGATCGAAAGATTTCGGAGCGCGAAGCACTGGTAAAGTTACATCCGATCTTTGACTAGGTCCCACAGATGTCCCCTACCTACCTACCTACCTGCAACGCTCTAATTAGATGCGATGGAATCTACAAATTTGGTGTGTAAGCCAACAGTTGAGCCGAGATAAATACATTTGGGAAAGCAGCATTCACCTGTGGCGTGCGATCCAAGGCACAGAAGCAACTGAAGTTACTGAACTGAGGTGACGCGCAGTATGCGGAGTTTGAGATTTCATGAGCCACGCCGCGTCAGCGTTCGGCCGTCTGCACGGCCAGTACACCTGGCCGGGCCTTTCTCTCCCGCCCGTTCTCGACTCATCAGTGAGGCCAAGAGAGGCCCTCCTCTCCTTGTCTGGCATGACATCAACCAAAAACAACCACACATCTTCCGAGCAACATGTCCGCTCATCCGTTCTAGCCTAGCGAAGCGAGGCAGACACGCCCCTCTTCCCGGCGCTTCATCCACCGCACATCTCCTCAGTCTCTCGCTCGCCCATGATCTTACTTCCTTAACGTATGAGCGGGCCAGATCAAGATAGCACCACACTTGCGACGCCTTAGCACACTTATCCACCTCCTCGCTCCATTCTACCCCGTCCCCTCTCCCCGCCTCCGTCTCGTAACCTTGGAGGCCGCCCCTCTTAAGCACATGCAGGCAGTCCCAGGGAGGCTTGTGTTTTGCCATCGCCTTCACTCGGACAGCCACAATGTCAACAGACCGCCTTTGATCGGTGTGAACTCGATTTGAATTTCGGCTCTTCCAAGCTCGCAGCTGCACCAACCCGCCGCGAACCCAACTTTCCTGCTGTATTTGCGGCTCAACCACTATTCCAGAACGGCCCCTCAAAGAGATACAAGATTTCCGCCAAGTCTCTAACTGATGTTATTGCTTCGGTCGTCTTCGATCTTAAAAAAGAGACCTTCGGCAAGCGAGTTCTTGGTCGAGGCGGGTGCACGCTACTTTCTCCCGGACAACCGCCACGCTCGCTGCCTTCCTGGATGGTCACACAGCTGTAGGCATACGGCCTGCGGATGTCGTTGACCGTCACCCCTTTGGAACTCGGTGCTTTCCCAACGAACAGCCAGCCACTGGCCCTCGTTTTCCTCACCCACTCATGCGCTCCACCAGATCCTGTCGGTGTCAGAGCTGACTTAGAGATCAGCAACTCTTCTTCGGAAACGGACAAAATCGATGAGGCTCGGGAGGGGAACGGACGTCCTCGGAGTGGAGGGGTGAGGTGGTAAAGGGCTGGATAGGAGATGGATTGGGTGAGTTTAGAGGTGACGCAGATCCAATTCCGAGGCTGAAGATAAGGATGAAGGACGAGAGCCAACTTTGGCCGACGTTTCGTGTCTCTTTGGCGGATGGCCCGTGCGGCTCTCGGCTCGCCAAGCATGGGCGCGCTCTCTCATCTTTCATCAAATTGACCTGGAAACTTGCCCTTTCACAACGGGAGAAGGTCTTCTGGCCAGTAATAGAGAAAGCTGACTCTGCAGTCTACAACGACGTCGAACCTCTTTCATTACCCTCACTAGCAGCTACCAACAATCACAACACCATCCTCTCACAGCCCCACGTTCACGCCCACTCACTCACCTTACTCCATGCGGCGGTGAATCCTCGGCAGCTCCCGAAGTCCCAACTCCTAGCGAGAGCCCTGTCCCATCGTCTCCTGCCATC
Source organism: Tulasnella sp. 424 (assembly GCA_019633425.1). NCBI lineage: Eukaryota > Fungi > Basidiomycota > Agaricomycetes > Cantharellales > Tulasnellaceae > Tulasnella > Tulasnella sp. 424. The sequence continues at coordinate 180,750 of WSUB01000080.1, read as the reverse complement.
GCTTCACCGTCCCTAGCTGCAACTACGGGCGGATCGTAGTTGGACTCGTTGGGATTAAGATTGGGCGAAGCTGTAAAATAAGGAGTTGATTCTCCCGCCTGCTACTCAACCCCCTGGTGGAGCGACGGGCATCACGAAAGTGGCTGATAATGCCGCGGCTGCAAGTGATGCGTTGGATGTTGGTGTCGCCGCTGGGGTTTCTACCAAGGGGGTTTGCCCATTAAAAGAAGTCCGGGGTTCGTATGTACACGGATTACGACTTCTCACAAGCAATAAAATACTATATTGCAAATGGTGAAGGACATCAGGAACAATAGCTGTGATAAGGCATATAGATGCAGCATTCTGTTACCGGGATGGTTGTATATATATATGAAGATCGAGACCGGTGCACCACCTAGAACGTGGTACAAACAAACAGAGAGGACTGAAAGCAGACGCAACAAAAGAAACAAACTAGAGGGAAACGATGGGGCTTGGGATATGATGCAAGAGGAAGATGCGACATTTGTGAAGTCCGGGCAGAGTTTTAAAGACGGCGCACCAGGCATGTTATATATCTCTAGAGGATATGAAGGAAAGGAAATTAACTAGCTGGGAGCAATATGTGAATCATAAGCTGTTGTGGTAACGGAAGCCACGATGCTGTTAATGATCATGAATCGCCAAGTATACAGCGCCATCACGGTCAAAATGACGGCTAGGACAGAGAGCGAAATCAAGCTCACACCCTGCTTCGTTTCTGGTTCACCGGAGACGGTGTAAACACGTAGCTCGTATGATTCGAGAACCGCTGTTAACTGCTGAACGACTACCGAAATAGGAGGCCTAGCGTTCGGTGACCGGCTCCAGCAGTGTTTGACGAGATCCTTGACCGACTCCCGGAGCTGGGGGTACTTACTCCAATCTTCGACAGGATCCCTCGGCTGTTTGGCATCGCAGACTCTGAGCGTTATTTGATTATTGGTCAATCCAGCGTGGGGAGAAACCCCCGTCAAAACCTAGACAGAAGAACGGGAACGACATTTCGCTCAGCGCACCAGAAAGGAACACCGAAGAAAACCAGATCGAATGGAACGTATTTACCGTAAAAGCCAAACTTCCAAAGCTATAGATGTCGCTCTGGCACGACCTTGACTCTCCTCTGATGCACTCTGGCGACATCCATGGCGTACTTCCTCCAACGTGATGCGAAAGTGTGTACATTCCCTCTTCTCCAAGGACAGTTGAAAGACCGAAATCTGTCAGGAGAGGCTCCATCTGGTCAGAAAGGAGGATATTTGCCTGTGAAGTGCGTTCGGTAAGTCTCGGAGTGAACCTACGAGGAAATAACCACTGACCGGTTTAAGATCTCCATGAACCACGGGCGGGCTCCGAGAGTGGAGGTATTCAAGCCCTTTTGCAATGCCGAGGAGCTGGTGGATAGGCGCGGGTTAGGTGACGTTAAAGCCAATAATAGTTTAAACGCACCAGTCGAAACTTCTGAAACTCAGAGAGGTTGTTCAGGTGACGGCACAGATTTCCAAGCTCGTACCAGGGCGATATCAACGAAGGATTTGGTTCCTTAGTCCATCCAATAAGGCGGACAACGTTTGGGTGGTCTAGCCTCTTCCAAGTTCTGGTTTCCTGTTCCAACCTCTAAACAAATCTAGTTATTTCACGCATGCTCCCAAGGATTGATTTGGAATGATTTGCGAGAAAGGCGTACCTGCAGAAGCCGTGCCCTGGCATCGGTGCTGTTACAGTCGCCCAGAAAGACAAATCTAAGGACCTTGACAGCGACCTGGTGTGCGGTTGGTTGAGTTTGGTCTACGAAGGCGATACAGTGACCGAGAGGCTTACTGCTTGTGGAAGCGCCTCTGATGGCACGAAGAATCGAACTCTGCACCGCCAAACGTCACTGTAACCACCTACGCACGAAGGAGGTCCTTCCGGCTCGCTGATGCATCCCGGAAAGAAAGGCGTTGCTGGAGAGAAGTCGATCTCTGTTGTGGTGGTGGCATTGGAAGTCAGTGGTGGCACAACCACCACGGTTGGGGTGGGCCGAGTGTCTGATGTTTGCGGGATGGGACTCATATGAGAGTGAGACAATGTGGGATCGATGTTATGAAGAGATATTGCAAGGCTTAAAGATTTTGAGCGAAGGCGGGAGCAGAGGATTGGAAACAGCAGGTTTTCTCGAGACTGGGGTTTGATGCTTGGAAAAGGGGAGACTCAGTCTGTGTCGGGGTCGTAGGCTCACTAAACGAGAGTTCTTAGAGCTCATATTATCCTATGCTCGAGCATGTCGGGCGCCCTCGGGCGTCGGGAGACCATGCAGCAAGCAGGACGGACGCACACGCCCCTATATGTATGTCCCATACGAGTTGCTAAGACAACAGCTTGTTCGAGACGGGAATAAACAAGAAGCGAAAGGAGAAAGGTGGGTGTGGCTTTCATGGGGCTAGATCTCAGAACCTCGGTCCAGCTGCTGGGACGCACGAGCCCGAGCGGTAGGCCCAGCAGCCTGAGGTTCTGGGACTATCTGACAAACCCAATTTCCAAAGAACCTTTCGTAAAAGCCTTTACTATCAAAACTTTCTCAGCCGTTTGAGAAAGCAGGAGGCTTTCTTATGAGCCCTTCCTCGTAAACCCTTTTGGGAGACTTCGCTTTGTTCTTGAACCGACCAAGGTTAGGTCAATCTCAGGAGGTGATTTGGCTCGCGGTCGTCCGAGAATACGTGGCAATCAGGCCTGCCGCAAGATAACCACACGGAACTCGCACATATGGAGTCTAGCCGGTTTAAGTTAACCACGTTAGGAAAGAGTGTCCCACCGGTTCTGGTGGTCTTCGGCAAAGCTGGGGGGACATCTTGACTTCGCCCAAGGGCAGGCATCTCGGTGCGAGCGATGTGCAGACGTCCGTGAGTAAGGAAGGCCGACAGATTTGTTGGCCATGGACAAGGATTGACCGAGGAAAGAAAGGGATTATATAGGGGGGCAGTGCGAGGTGACACAACTGGACGTCCCATGATCAGCTGGAAGAAGCGAGGCGTGATGTCATACGGTGGACGCGGAATTCTATTGTCCAGTTGTCCGTCTTAATTCCCCTCCGAGTCTCCTTCCCCGGTGTCCACCGGCCCGACGCCCATCGCTAAATGCATGCAACCCGCAACCCCATGGCGCATCTGTCGTCAGCGCTCTCGACTGGTGCGCACTCGACCGGTCCACACTCGCTGAAATCTTCCTTGAACTCCAGCAAGATGACGCCAAAAAGAACTTGGCCCGGCAGTGCTACCCCTGGAAGAGGGAGCACAGCAAGGAAAAACACCACCCCATCTCATGTTGCCGATCCCGGACATGGCAGGTTCACTGGTTCGAGCTGTCGGTGAAGACTTTACAACCACTATGTAGCTACAGCAAGAGGACCAGTATAGACTACCGGTACCAGAAAGACTCGAGACATCACGCCCTCTCCCTCATCAACTGCAGCTTCAGGATGACCGGAACGGGAGTATGAGACTCGCACCGGTTCGTTCCAGCTTGCCACGGCGACGCTCGTTCTCTAAGAAACTCTTCCAGGTCGCTCTCCTCATGCCGGTACACTAGGACGGTTTCAACACCGCCTCCAAGTGCGAGAGTTGGGTTGTTGGCCAGTGGCTTCACAGGCGAAGAACCCCGTTTCGAGTCCCCTATCCGAGCGACAGTGAACCTCGGCCCTTCAAGTTGTAGTGCAAGCTCGGGGCCTCGTCCGAAGTGGATCATGCCCGCTACGGCCCTCACCATGGCCACTCCCAACGGCGGCTCAATCGCTCGAACACATCGCCCCTGCCTGCTCCATGGGTTGATGAGACCCGCGAGCATCCGAGCCGGAGACGTCAGTATAAACTGCCGCGTACCCAGGCGCGGCTACGTGTACGGTGAGGATTTATAACTACGTGGGTTGGAACGTGTAGCGGTACTGACTTATGGCTTTATGCCCGTAGAATCTGTTGAAACCTAATTGGTTAACGAAAATCCGCGACAAACATTCCCGGTGGAACAAGGTCGCCGCTTACGTCAGCACACCGCAACTTGAACCATATAGCACTTGACCGTTTTCCCCTTCGCCTAACGGCAAGCAACACAGGTACCATTAATAAAAGGCTCACTCGGTCGCTACACCTCACTCGGCGAGCCTTATCAAGTCTAATATCCCTTCATTAGCTTAGTGCCCATTATGCTCTGCGCTGTTGAACAATGGACACCGCTTCACGTCCATGTCCGCTCACTCGCCAAACTCGATTCGGCCGTAAATCCTCGCGAGCTTGAGAAGTCTCAACTCCAACCGAAAGCACCCATTGTCGCGCCTACCATTGCTTCACGCCCTAGCCGCGACTGGTGTATCGTATTTGGGGTCACGCGTTGGGATTGATGTTGGGTGAAGCGGTAAACAACTTAAAGGCGTTGACTTTACCGGGCGCGCTCATCCGGCCGCCGGTGGAGCGACGGTAATAAAAAAGTCGCTGCTAATGCCGCGACTGGAAGTGAGTGCCGGAGATACTGGTGTTTTGGAGGGTCCGGGCAGTGTGGTGATGGAAGGGAAGCGTCCTTTGCCGTTAGGGCAGGGACGAGCGCTCGGTATTCTCATCACAAGGTTCGTTTGTTGAGATGCCATTTAGTGATTAAAACTAACATGCTAATCATCTCTATCTCTCAAACTTTTTTAGTGACCTTCATCACGCGTCAAACGTATTACAAGACTCGCTCTTGCCTCACGCGATGTTGCGTCTGCTTCAACGTCCACTCACGGTTCTCATCACCAATCTCACACAGCAAATCACTCAACTGCTTCTCGCTCCTAAATTTGCTCCGGGTGTCCCACTCGTCCTTAATGCGACTCAAGTACGCGCTTTGGCGTGCGCGTTTTTCGCGTCGGAGCTTCCTCGCTGCTCTTCCGTAGAAGAGCTGACCCCTCCCCTGCGAGAGCCGTCACCGGATTCGTACTTGCGGCGGACTGTTAGTGAGGAGAGGCTCATGGCTCAGCCTAGTGACAGCTCGTTGTCGGCGTCGTCGGACAAATCGGATAAGACGGAGTGCGCCGCCCAGGAGAAGAGCCCGAGTTGGCTCGTTGTCTAGAATCTGTTGTGGACTTCGGTTCCCTCTTTTTAGGAGATTTTTCATTTCGTTTATTTCTCTCTCTCTCTCTCTCTCTCTTTTTCTGCTTTAGGTCTTTGGGTATTCGTTGCATGTTTGCACGCGCTACTGCATCTCTTTTTTTTTTTCAAGGGTTCGTATACGTACGTACATCAATTACAACCTATTCACAAGCAAATATTACCATATGTTTCTTACGCTGCTAACTTGGACATGCGGGGAGAATAACTATATGAGACCATGACGAACACGCGCTCGATCCAGGCAAGGAGTACATATATGTATAGAATCGTATCGTATGCCAGACACGTGGTACATGCATAGAGAGGAAGACAAGGAAGAAGATTAATGCCCAAGCACGAGAGCTCTGTCCGTTGAGAGTAAAAGGTGAGGTATTTTCCATACAAGAGTGCAATGGATACAACTTGGGCCATATGGCACACGAATGTTACAGTGCCAGTTAACTAGAAGTGTGGGGATGGTAGACGCGTCATAGGTTTTTGGAGTGGATGAAGGAAAAGAGGGTCAGGAGGGGCGTGCCATATATTTTGAAAGTGGATCAATGAAAGGAATCCAGAAGGTTTGGTTCCGGAGCGTTAAAGTGGTGCAAAGCAGAAGCTGTCTGGTGTGGGAGTCGGAGCCTGAGAAGCAGCTGTGGAGATGCTGAATGGCCCAATTACAGAGCATCATCCCAATGAGAATGGCGAGAACGATAAAGGGTGAGATCAAACTCGAACTCTTCTTCGCTTCTGGCTCACTGGAGATGGGATGAATTCCCGATTCGCGAGCTTCGAGAAGGGTCGTTAACCGCTGAACGACTGCCAACATAGAAGGCCTCGCGTTCGGTGACCGGGACCAACAGTCCTTCAGGAGATCCTTGATCGATCCTTGAAGCAGAGGGTATTTATCCCACTCATCAACGGGATCTTTGCCAGCACAAACCTTGAGCGTGATGAGATTATGGCTCAACCCAGCGTGTGGCAAAACCCCGGTCAGAACCTAGACAAACGAAGGGAACCGAGGCGTCCCCGATTCAGCGCACTTGAAAGGAACAAGGATGAGAATTTGATCAAAGGAAACGTATTTACCGTAAAAGCCAAGCTTCCAAAGCTATAGACGTCGCTCGTGCATGACCTTGACTCTCCTCTGATGCACTCTGGCGACATCCACGGGATACTTCCTCCTATGCAATGGGAAAATGTGTACATACCTTCTTCTCCAATGATCGTTGAGAGACCAAAGTCCGTCAGGAGAGGTTCTCTCTCGTCAGAAAGTAGGATATTTTCCTGTGCCATGTCCTTGGTAAGTCTCGGGGGTTAGCCCAAGATGAAACAGCTACTGACCGGTTTAAGATCTCCATGAACCACAGGAGGGCTATGGGAGTGGAGATAATCGAGTCCTTTTGCGACGCCAAGGAGCTATGGAGAGAAGATTCGGTCGTGGGTGAGTGCTGGGTCAAGTAATGGTAAAAACCAACAACGATCAAAACTCACAACTCGAACTTTCTCAATCTCAGAAAGGTTCTTCAAGTGACCGTTGAGATTCCCTTTCATGTACCAAGGCGATATGAACGAAAGATAGGGTGTCAAGGTCCAGCCAATAAGTGGAACGATGTTTGGATGGTCTAGTCCGACCCAAGTTATGGCTTCCTGTTGGAACCTCTGAACAAATAAATTTATTTTCTTGATTGAATGAAACCGCTTGTGAGGAGGACATACCTGCAGAAGCCGTGCCTTTGCGTCGGCGCTATTACAGTCATTCAGCCAGACAGATCTGAGGACCTTAAGAGCGACCTGATATGCGTGTAGATGAGCCTTGTGAATTAAGAAGGTTCAATCGCCAACTTACCTCAGTTGGAAGCGCCTCTGACGGTGTGGAGAACCGGGCCTTGCATTGCCAAACGTCGCTATAACCACCTCCACAAGAAGGTCTCCCTTCCGGCTTGTTGATACAACCCAGAAAAGAAGATTTCGCTGGCCAGAAATGGAGTTCTTCTGGACTACTAGTATTGGAAGCTAGTGGTGGGCTGCAGTCTGGTAGGTTGGACTGAACGACTGGTGTCTGTGGAATGGAATTCATGGCCAGAGTCTTGATGGAGGTTCACGATGTCGAAGCCGGTTCGACTGAGCGCCTTTCGAGGGTGCAACCACGACGACGGTGGTGAGTTCTCCGTTGGTGCCTTCGTATTGAGCATCGCCAATGGGACCGACCTTACGCTCCGGGGTCTGAGACGGGTGTGAAGGGTTGGTCGGCGTGGGACCGTGGTCTTTTGCCGTGTTACGACTTGAACTGGGGTTGAGCTTTGAAGGCGTCTAGCCTCTGGTGGGTGTTTGAAGGGTGAGGCGGGGGTAGGGGAATTGAGGTATAAAAAATGCCGGGGGGTTGAAGAGGTATAAAAGATTGAGCAGGGGGGTTTGAAGGCATCAACCGAGGTTGTGTGAGTACCAGCACCATTGGGGTGAGGAGTGGAGGTCAGATATCCATGCTAGGGTAGCGTCAGACACCTCCGGGGAGGTGTCCGACAGGTCTTAGTCAGGTGTGGAAGCGCCACCACAGTCCACCGCAATCAAAGTGTATGGCAGAAACTAGAGGAATATGTATTTGTTTCCTAAAGAAGCCTAGGTGCATATCCTCACTGGTGGTGGCAGGGGTCCTCATTGGTACCATTGAGGGCCTGATTGGGGTCCTAAGAACATGCAGCAAACACGATGAACGACTCGACCTCGGTTATTGGGGCATATGAGCTCCTCATGACCCTCCCATCGCAAACACAAGCCCATCTCATGTCCAAGAGATTTCCGTAGTATGGTGCAATAGCCAATCCACTGGGGAGCGTTTTGGAGCGTTCGGTTCTGTTTGCAACCTTGAAAAGTGTAACCACTAGTTTCGAAAGGCTATTCCAAACAGGTTCCGCTTTTCAAGAATGTCGGTCTATGATTCCCGTTCCAAATTAAACCATAGCCGAATCGCCTCAAACCCGCTCCTCAAACGAAACGCCCAAACTGGTTCGAAGGTCCGGCGAACCAGTGGCAACGATGGCGTTTGGCTGGATGTTATCCGTCTCCGCACGAGAAACCGCATATTCACGTTGATGATGCAACGCTTTCGACTCGGGAGGTTAGCTGACATGTACAGTATTATTGAATGTGGCGTCACAGGTGGGAAACGGACGTGTTTGCCTGGAGAACATGAAGACAGCAAGAAACAAACAGAAAGGCACCCGCCTAATGGGGCAAGCGCGTCCACGTTTTGTGTGCAGTGCTCATTTCCCGATCAAACATGCTGATTTCTCCCCTGTGCACTCTGTCGATGGCAACCCCCCCCCCCCCTGTTCATGAAACGGGGTGTGCCACGCGGCACCACGCTGCGCGCTGTCCACTGTCATTTTCGGCCGAGCATCAAAGGGTATCCACACGATGGACGGGTGAGCAGGTGTAAGTACATAAATAATTTTTATAGGACTTCTGATGAGTAAATAAATTGGTTTAGGTAATAAGTTATAATAAATCACGGTCAAACTGAGCGCAATTTGGCTGGCGTAGAGGATTTTGTGGACTTCAACCCCCTCTTTTTAGACGTTCTCTCTTGTTCTGTCGTTGGTCTCTGAGTAATCTTTTGCACGCACTAATCCTTCTCTTTTTTTAATCGGTGGCACATCCATGCGAATTCTTCCGCAAGCAAATTTAGAGAAGGTTTTATACCCTTTTTGGCTTCCTCCTGGTCTCCCTTGCAGTGCACGGCCTTGGATCCGGGATGTTATAATGCATTGATAGATAAAGGGATAGGGCCTCAGCTTTCTAATGCGAAGGTGAAGACCTAAGGACAGCGTAACTAAAGAGATGTGAAGAGAAATGTCCAAAGAATAAGACTGAGTACATATGCGTATGAGCAGCAAGCACGACCTTTGCGATGCATCACAAGAGTTCTGCGGCGTTGCTCGGTTTTAGGGGTCGCTTGTGCATTCCACGGAATGTCATGATGGAGCGTAGGGAGAACGAACTTTCGACCCGAGTGGTCGGAGCAAGGCTGTCAAGCGCGGGACGACCGCTGACATTGGCGCCTTCGTGTAGATATCTCGGACATCGCTGCGGCGAAACTCCGAGTCTTAAACCCCAAAACCGGACCCCACCAAGGCCAGGCAAGGTTTGAAATTGAGCGGTATTAAAGGGAGGAGGTTTTGGTCACACCAGCCTTAAACAAGGCCGCGTCATCACGTAAACAGTGCATCCTCCTGCCCGATGCCAGCATTCTCCCCCCAAATGGGAAAATATGGGCCTTGAACTTAAGATCCTACGCCTTCGACATCGTCACAATTACAAAAAATATTATCATTAACCGTAATATTAGTAGTTATAGCCTCCTTCACTGAAGGGTGGGCGTTCGAAGGAAAACATCGAAACGAATCCCGAGGCTCCACATCAACGTCTGATCCTGAGCCCCGTTAGTTATCCAACCCTTTCCAAAATTGGGCGTAGCTCTTTTAACTTCTTTGAATCTGGGCCAAAATAACCGGATTCCAGCACTCGGCATTGCCATCCCTGGCGTTCCTTGATGAGCACCGGGATTGGATATTGCAAGAGTTTTGGCGTGGGGAGTGGTGGGGAAGGGAGGCCCGCCGAATTTCGCTTCAAAGGTTCATTGCGTTCAGCCTCAATTATCCGAAAATGGCTGCCATCTATATGTACGACCGAAACCCCAAGGCTCGACCCGACGAACTGAGATAATTGGATGGGCCTCAAACACACGTCATTGCCTCCTGCATGGAAATTCCGGAGGATAAGAATAATAGACTTCCATTTTTGGACGGTTCGGCTCCCCGCTCCGGGGAGGATATTCACATGCCACTTCAGCTTATCATAGTGCCACACCGCCGCGTCTACGTTCGGTCGCCTGTTTCCGGCAAGTACACCTGGCCGCTTCCGCGCAAGCTTCTCGGCCTTCCACTCGCGCCAGTCCTCGACTCATCGGTGAGGCCAAGAGAGGCCCTCCGCAGCTTGTCTGGCATGACACCAACCAAAAACAACCGCACATCTTCCGAGCAAAAACTATAATAAAAGTCTGGAGCATCCACGTTGATTCTCGCTAATCGGCCTCCAGCAAGGAGGAATGCCGGACAAGCTGGGCAAATGTTATGCTGATTAATGGTCCTGATGACTCGCAGCATGCCTAGTCGCTGGCAAAGAAGACGAACTGGGAATCTTCCCCGCAGTCGCTACCAAAGTCCACGGCGGAGACTAGAGAAACGCGGTGTTTTTTAGTTTTATTTTATTATTATTATTATTATTATTTTTAAATTCATATGCATATCCTTATTGGTAGTGCCAGAGACCCTTATCGGTATGCAGGAACAACAGGCAGTCTTGAAAACATGCAGCGAACGCGATACGATCAGCAAGATATCCGAATACACTGGTTTGCATACAGTGTTTTCACTTCCGAAATCGCCTCGGCCCGGCCCCGTGACAAGTCCGTCTCCGAGAAAGGTCCCGTTATATCATTTTAGGGGGTGGGGCCGAGGCGAAAACGCTTATACGATCGAACCAGTGTAACGGTTGGAGTTCGCGCTCGGTTCGTCCGTGACGGTCCTCCCATATAAATACAAGTCTTTCATCTACAGGCTATGAACAGCCAGTACATCGGGAAGTGCCGTTCATCCTGTTTTGCCGCCAGCTCGGTTCGGCTCTGAAAACTGGTCCCAACCGTTCCAAAAAGAGCCCGCGCCGAAACCAGTTTCACGGCCTTAAGTTCTTGTTTGCCGAATAGAGAGGAAAGCCTTCTTTCAGCTGCGAGGCTTCGAGTTTGGCTGAGAGAATTGGGGCCTTTTTCCTCTATAAGGCAAACGATGGATCCGAGGAAGCAGACATCGCGACGCATCTTCCCGCTCGCATCGCTGCTCCTTGCCGTAGGTTCGTTTTACAAGGGGAGAGACAGTCATCCAGCACACGGCGGCAGTGTGTGAGAAAGAACACGCTAGGTTCGGACTGCTTCCTCAGCCAGAACGGGATGCGACCATTTTGTGTTGAAATAGCTAATCACTGATCAGCCTGACCCGCCGAAGCGTTTTCCGAAATCAAACACGCCCCGATGTGGACGGACGTCATTTCCCACACATCCGCCGCATGTTCGGATTCTGGACATCGCCGACTTCCTCTTGTGCAACTCCCAAGTAGGGCTGCCGCGAGGTGAGGTCGGACGAGCCACGCCATCGCAAGGTGGAGGTGATTCCGCAGCCCTGATTCGTCACTAAGCCTGAGAAACGCCAACGATGTCAGGCACGTGCACGCCTCACCACTACCCCCAAGCGTCTCTCCTCGCACCCCCACCTTCGAAAAGCACCAGCCCACCTCTCCAGACATCACAGATGCAAGCGAAGGCCATAAGTGCGTCCGGAGCCGTAAGCTCTAGCGCCCAGACCATGCCTCTTTCCTTTTCCCGCCACGTCGACTGCACACCTCCCTCTTTTTAGAAACTCTCTTTCTTTCTGTCGTTGGTCTCTGGGTACTCTTTGCACGCACTACTCCATATCTTTTCTTTTGGGGGGTCAATCCACACCATTTTTCCCGCAAGCAAATCTACAGAAGGTTTTGTACCCTTTTCGGCTTCTTCCTAGTCTCCCTCGAAGTGCACGGCCTTGGATCCGGGATAGTACAATGCATTGATATATAAAGGGATAGGACCACAGCTCTCTAATTTGAAGGTAAAGACCTAGGGGCAGTGTAATTATAAATATGAGAAGAGAAATGTCCGAAGCATAAGACCTAGTACGTTTGCGTATGAGCGGCAAGCACGATATGGTTCGCGACACACCGCCTTTCGACGATTTAGGACCACCAAAGATCGGCAATAGAGACCAGATAACCTGCAGCGGTGGTTGCACCGCACTTTTCCCCCTTACCTTGCCAACAATACATTATCCGTCACAGGAGGGGCAGTGCGGAACGTCCACACGACAGTGTATCGGCTCCCATTGCTCTTTTAATTGCTCAGGAAATTTTGTTGGGAAAAACGCCAAGTAAAGCATGTGGGGTTGCCGCTGTGACCCTCGGGTAGTCTGCCCGAGGAGAATGCGGGGTGGGCTGGTGTTCCATCTTCCTCTAAGGTGCTTCAGACCCCTTCTCCACTCTAGACCATCGAGTCTTTTTTGCGAGCAACGTGTTCCACTGCATCGCCTTTTTGTAAAAGGCTCGGGCATCTACACGACCTTACCACAATCAACGCGACATTTAGTGTCCTGGCGATATTTGTAGATACTTTAGACACGGACGTTATGATATATGATACAGAAGCTCGGTACATTTTCAAGCAAATTAATCCAATATCGTCTTCTACGACTTTGCTATCTCTCCTTTAGCATGCATGAAGAAAAGGCCGAGGATGTATCATTAGGACGGAATATAGTGTATGGATACACTTGCATATATAGGTACCGAGAAAGTATGCCAGGCACGTGGAATAGAACAGAGAGAAGATTGAAAACATCATTTAAAAGCGTAAGAGCCCTGTCTAGGCTCTGAGGGAGAACAGAAAGTGCAACGAAGGGAGAGGGTTTTCCATACAGTAAGAAAACAATGGAGCGTGAAAACATAATTTAAGCGCAGTATATCACAACGTGTGGAAGTCAAAGGGTATAAGGACAACGCGCCGGGCTCGTTGTATATCCAGTGGATGAACGAAGGAGGGGGAGGGAGCGTCGTCTGAAAGTGCGGTGGCAGCAAGAGCGGCAGTTGCGATGCTATCACGAAATCGGCCGGTTGCAAGACCCCACCGCCATACATATGAGGATGATGGCCGGGACTAAGAGCCAAATCAATTTTAAACCCATCTTCGGGTCTGGCTCACTGGAGACGGCCTGAATTCCCGATTCGCAGGATTCGAGGAGACTCGTTAACCGCTGGATGACTGCCGACATGGGAGGCCTAGCGTTTGGCGAACGGGACCAGCAGCCCTTCAAAAGGTCCTTAATCAATCCTTGAAGTTGAGGGTATTTTCTCCAGTCCTCGACAGGATCCTTAGGGTCTTTGTTGTTGCAAACCTTGAGCGTGATTTGATTATGGTTCAACCCAGCGTGCGGCAAAAGCCCCGTCATAACCTAGACAGAAGAAGGGAACGTCCTTGGTTCAACGTACAGGGAAGGAACACCCGAAGAAAAGACAAGCATGCCGAAAGAAATGAACTTACGGTAAAAGCCAAACTCCCAAAGCTATAGATGTCGCTCTGGCACGACTTTAACGTTCCGGTCATGCACTCCGGTGACATCCATGCCGTACTTCCTCCTCCGCTATGGGAAGAGGTGTACATTCCCTCTTCTCCAAGCATAGTTGAAAGACCGAAATCCGTCAGGAGAGGTTCCCCCCGGTCAGAAAGCAGGATATTTTCCTGTGAAGCGTTCTCAATAACTCGGGGCGGGCTTAAGCGAGACCAATCACTGACCGGTTTAAGGTCCCCGTGAGCTATAGGCGGCCTGCGAGAATGGAGATATTCCAGCCCCCTTGCGATGCCAAGGAGCTAGGGAGCGAAAGTCCAGTCGTGAGTTGCTACCGGGTCAGGTGATCGAAGGTAACATGATCTGAACTCACGACTCGAGGCCTTCCAATTTCAGAAAGGTTCTTCAGGTGACTGTATAGATTTCCTTTCTCGTACCAAGGCGATATGAACGAGAGACTTGGTGTCAAGGTCCATCCAATAAGAGGGACAATGTTTGGATGGTCAAGTCCGACCCATGTTATGGCTTCTTGTTGGAACCTCTAAACAAATGCATGTTTTAATGAGTCGACCTAAAACCCAATTGCCAGAAAGACGTACCTGCAGAAGCCGCGCATTCAACGCGTTGGGACTACAACAATTCTGCAGCCAGACAGGTCTAAGGACCTTTACAGCGACCTAGTATGTGCCTGGTTGAGTCTTGTGTATCAAGGCAGTTAATGGCCGAGAGGCTGACCTCAGTCGGAAGCGCTTCTGACGCTGTAGAGAACCGAACTCCGCACCGCCAAACGTCGCTGTAACCACCCACGCAAGAGGGTCTTCCGTCAGGCTCGCTGATACGACCCAGAAGGGAAGACCGTGCTGGCCAGAAACGAAGCTCTCGTGGGGTACGGGCACTGGAACCCGGTGGTGAGCTGGGCAATGGTAGGTTGGACCAAGCGAATGATCTTTGCGAGATGGTATACATAGCACGGCGCTTTGTGGAGCCCAGTGTTGGAGCTTGACTTGGTGCCTCAGGGAAGGGCATCCCCAACAAGGGCTGACCTGACATTCTGGAATCTGGGACGAAGGATTATGATGAGCCGGTAGCCGTTCGCCTCGGGCCTTTTGCAGTATTATGACGTGGGATGTAGAAATGCAAGAGTCCAAGGGTTCAAACCAAGGGATGAGGGGTTTCGAGTAAGGGGTGAATGCCATGTGCGCTTTAAGAGATGGATTTATATTGGAGATTGGCTGTGGGGCCATGTCAGAGAAATACAGAGTGTGTCATCCGCCTGTCACTCCACGCTCCGTAAAAGCGCCTGGCACTGAGGAGGCTGTCCGGCCTTCATCAGGCAACGCAACCCGGGCCAATCATTTTATGTATATGGTTTCCCGTTTGGGGTTGTTGAGAGAGGTTTCGATCTCTTTCTCGAACATTCTACAACTCCGGCGAACTTCGAAGCGGTGACTCGGACTAAGCCCTGAGCGTTTCGGTAACTCGGTCACCCCCGTCCCATAGCCAGACTTGCGCAGCGCGAAAACAAACCCGGGTCAGCATGGCCGTTAAAATCGTAAGTACCAGGCCGGAATGCGTTGCAGCTGGCGACAGTACTTGACCGACTCGGAGCCACCGGAACTAACGTGATAAAGCGACCGTTCAAGCTTATAATTAGGAGAACCCATCACCTCCACGGAGTAATAATCTAGGGGTGCTATCTTTGTGCGAAAACACAATTGCAATGGGCTCGGTGGTGAAATAATTGAGGGTAGACTGGATTGCAAGCAACGGAAATGTGACAAAACGTCATGCAGTGACGAAAGCCCGGTCCGTGACGTGACCTGGCGTCCCCAGTTGAAGGGTGCAGAAAGGAGAACATCGTAGAATCGTGTAGAACATTTTGGTCGCTCGGAGATAGGCTATAGATAGAATCTTCGAAGACCACAAGGGCAATGCATCCTCGGCTGCCGTCGGGCTCAGAGCTTTCGTTTCTCCGCCGCTGCTGGCGACCGTCAAACATCTTCGGGGAACCAAGCGGAAGACCACGACGCTGGATTGCGTTCGGGAGGACACGAAGAAGACGTAAAGCTGACTCGGCAGCCGAACCTCTCTTATTACCCCACCCTGCAGCAGCCACCAACAGAAACTACATCGAACGTTCTCTCGTCCCCTCCTATCACCGCCCCACGTTCACCTCCATTAAATCACCTGACTCCATTGCACAGCAAATTCTCCTAATGTTGCGGCTGGAAGTGGTACGAAAGTGGAGGTGTTGGTGTTTCAGAGGGTCTGGATGCGGTGTCAAGAGGGAAGCCTATTAATAGGGTGCGAACGAACACTTAGAGCTCTCAAAACAAAAACGTGCTGACCGTCCAATCTCGAAAACGTTTTTGTTCAAACAAACCTCTTCACACGGCAGATATATTGCAGAAAGTACACGTTGCTACGTAGTTAAACGTGATGATAAATCATAAAGACTGGATGTTGAAATGAATATTATAAATGCAGGAAGAGATCGTGGTGCGTCGTGATACAGAAAGGAAACCATTCCTGTGGGAGAATGAGGACAACACACCGGGCGTGTCGTATGTAGGTGACGGATGAACGGAAGGGGGGTTGAAGGTGGAACAGTAGTGGGAGCCGCAGTACTGTTACCGAATCACCCAATGGCAAAGCTCCATCCCGATGAAAATGACAGCCAAGGCCAAGAGCCACATTATCTTCAAACTCTTCTTCGCTTCTGGTTCGCTGGAGACGGTGGGAGTTCCCGATTCGTAGGGTTCGAGAAGGGTCGTTAACCGCGAAACAATTGATGGTATGGAAGGCCTTGCGTTTGGTGACCGAGCCCAACACTGCTTTAAGATATCCTTGACCGGTCCCAGCTGAGGATACTTGCTCCAGTCCTCGACAGGACCTTTCGGGTCCTTGTCATTGCAAACCCTGAGCGTGATTTGATTGTGGGTCAACCCAGCGTGTGGCAAGGTCCCAGTCATAACCTGGTCAATAGAAGGGGACGTCCTTGGTTCAGCGCGCCGGAAGGGGCCGCGGAAGATTAAAGGGAAAGTATTTACCGTAAAAGCCAAGCTTCCGAAGCTATAGACGTCGCTCTCGCACGACCTTAAGTCACCTCTTATACACTCCGGTGACATCCATGGAGTACTCCCTCCCATGCGATGAGAAGAAGTGTACGTTTCCTCTTCTCCGAGGACCGTTGCAAGGCCAAAATCCGCCAGGAGAGGTTCTCCCTGGTCAGAAAGCAGGATATTTCCCTGTGAAGCGTTTTCGGTAAATCTCGTGGAGGAACCTAAGATGAAGTAACCACTGACCGGTTTGAGATCTCCGTGAACCACGGGTGGATTACGAGAATGGAGATATTCGAGTGCTTTTGCGATGCCAAGGAGCTAGTGGGAGCAAACACACTTGTAAGTAAGCGCTGCGGTGAGTGATGCTAAATGCATCATGATCTAAACGCACCAGTCGGATCTTCTCAGCGTCGGAGAGGTTCTTCAGGTGACGGTGTAGATTTCCACGTTCGTACCAAGGCGATATTAACGAAAGATCTGGTCCCTCTGTCCATCCAATAAGGGGGACGATGTTCGGGTGGTCTAGTCCGTCCCAAGTTCTGGCTTCCTGCTTCAACCTCTAAGCAGATCCTATTTTAGGAAATTGATTCGGAATGGAGGCAGGTAAGGCGTACCTGTAGAAGCCGTGCCAGCGCATCGGCGCTATCATAATCATCCAAAAAGACAGGTCTAAGGACCTTGACAGCGACCTGGTGTACAGGTGGTTGAGTTTTGTCGACAAAGGCGGTACAACGGCCGAGAGGCCTACCTCTCGCGGAAGCCCCTCTGACTGCGCAAAAAACCGTACTGTGCACCGCCACACGTCGCCGTAGCCACCTCTGCAAGGCGGAGATCCTTTCGGCTCACTAATGCATCCCGAATAGGAAGGCTTTGCTGGCGAGAAACCGATCTCCCGTGAAGTAATCGGTGGTGGGACAACCACCACCGATGAGTGGGGCCGAGCTGATGACGCTTGCCGAATGGGATTCGCAGCTCCGAGGTTTGTGGCGTTCGGTATTGACGTTTGGCTCCTTGTGGGACCGATCGCCTCGACGTTTGGGGAGGGCACAACCGCTACTGGTAGGTTGAGCCGAGCGAACGATGTTTGCGGGACGGAATTCATGGCATCCTTTGTGGACTTCAGCGTTGAAGCTGGCTCCTCTGCGAGTTGTTCCGGCTCGACGTTTGTTGCGAGTAGGCTTTTCGCAGTGCAGGTGTCGGGTGGTGAGATCTCCCTCGGTGCCTCTGGATCGGGCTGCGCCAAAATGGGGCGTCTTGACATTCCGGACTCTGGAGTTTGAGGAGTTGGTAGTCGTTCCCCTCGAGTGATCCTGCTCATTATGACGCGGGCCGCAGAAATGGAGGAGGTTTGAGAGTTCACGCCGGGGGTTGGAAATGCAGGGTTTGATCAAGCTTCAAGCTGACGAGGAGGGAATTGATGGTGTTGCGGGATTTCAAGGCTTCAAGCCCAAGATGGTGAGTGAAATGAAAGATGCTTTGAGGTCCTAAGCTTCGAGCTGGGGGGATGAGAAGAGTGAGGATGAGATGAGAAGAGCCTTGCACTGTTTATGTCGGTCGGGTAAAGTTCATATGTGCAATGGGGCATGGCAGCCTCAAGGCTCCAGTCCAGTTCGCCACGCACCCTGACCTGAGCCGGGCTTTCCCCACAACCATCAACCATGACCGTTTCATCACTTAACCACCAACCCATCCTCTAATGACCCCAACATCAAGACAACACCGAACTTAATCCTGTCCTGGAGGGCGCCAACACTCCGATGTTAACGGCACCTTATTTTGGCTGCTGTGAATGGCACCCAAATGACCTGCGACGTTATTTTACACCTATCAAGAGCGAACGGATGAGGGCAGGATCTAGAAATAATAAAGAAAACCCGAACACTGGGTCGCAAAGGTTGGATGGTTCTTCGCCTCGCCTGCAATTGTTCGACTCAAGACCACAAAGGAGGGTGGAAAGGGATGAAGGTTGATGCGAAAGGGAAAGGGCAGGCTTTTATTATTGAGCTGGATCCAAGCTCGAGTGATGTGGATGACGGGCAGCGGAAATGATGGACGTTCGTCGAATCAAAAAAAGGCCATTACTTAACGTCGGAAGGAGGGCTTATAGTGTTCCTGGACCGTCAAGTTGAAAACCGGCCGGCGTCAACATGGGCGTCGATGAAACGGCCATCGCGCATGGCTTCTCCCGCGAAACCGAAGGTCATTTCTGGCATCCCGGCAACAGCTTCCACCAAGGAACCAGTGGTATATCCAGACTTGACGTCCGACCCACTCCTGTCCGACGTCAGCATCCGTCCCTGGACTGGGGAACGACAACCAAAAATCCTCATGGTCATTTTTGCAATCCCATTGGATATGTTGTACATAGATATTAGAATAATGCGAAAATTACAATATACTATATAGGAGGGTAGTATTATAAGTCTGCAGCGGCCCGAATTAAGAATTGTACGAGATGGCATGCCAGCACTCCGAATCAGTGAGGCACATTACATATTGGGTTAGGATAGCGAGAATTATGTGGACCAGTGGTAGTACCAGGTATTTCTTTTGTTAGATAACCCCGATTCGGGGCTTAGACCAGATGAAACCCATCGTGAGGTCCAGGAGCAAGTTCCAGCTCAAGCCTTGAAGGAGAGTCATCCTCGACAATGCTTGCAATCGAGTGAGCAAATGTCTGAGCTTGAGATACTTCGTCCGAGGCATAACTCTAAGTCACGCAACACTCGAGGAGAGCAGATATTCGTCGAACGACCTCTGACATGGGCGGCCGGGCATCGGGCGAGCGTGACCAGCAGTCCTCGAGGAGACTTCCAGTGGGTCCCTTAACTTGAGGATATTTTCTCCAGTTTTTGACAGGATCCCGCGGGTTTGTGTCATCGCAGACCTTACGAATGATTTGAGCAGGAGTTAATTTGGCGTGCGGAGGTTTCCCTGTCAGCACCTAGGCAAAGATAAGCGGTGCATCCTTTGTCAGCGTACCGAAATGAGCATGAGATCTTCCATACTTACCGTAAATGCCAAACTCCCAAAGCTATAGACGTCGCTCTGGCAAGACTTCGACCCTTCGATCATTTGTTCTGGCGACATCCACGGGACGCTTCCCCCACAAAGATGAGAGGAGGTATACATCGACTCTTGGCCCACTATAGTTGAAAGGCCGAAGTCCGTTAGCAGAGCTTCCCCTTCGTCGGACAGAAGGACGTTGTCCTATAAAGTACGTTCAGTGACCTTCATCCGTGGATGAGCAAAAAAAATACCAACGGGTTTGAGATCACCGTGAACTACAGGTGGACTAAGCGAGTGAAGATGCTCAAGTCCCTTTGCGACGCCAAGTAGCTATGGAGGAAAAGCGGGAGCTAGGTCAAATAGCGGCAACGGCGACAATGATTCAAACATACAAGTTGCAGCCCTTCCACCCTAGAAATCTTCCTCATCTTTAAGTAGCCGGCTAAGCTTCCTTGCTTGTACCAGGGTGATATGAGTGAGAGATTGGGAGCCAAGGTCCACCCAATCAGGGGAACGATATTCGGGTGGTCTTGTAGTCCAGACCAAGTTCTGCCTTCTTCTTGGAATCGCTGGACGAATAATTCTTTAGGGTGATTCAGTTGTGAGTGGAATGGATAAAAATGACACACCTGTAGCAAGCGCTCATCTGGTAGGGTGTTGCTGGCATTGATCAGTCGAGGTACTTTCACGGCAGCCTATGGGATTCGAGATCAGGCTCGTGTAAACCGTTCAGTGTGTTTTCCGTATTCAAGAGAAGCTAACCTGGGTTGGAAGCGTCTCTGATGACGTATAGAACCTAATTTTGCAGCACCAGACGTTACTGAAAGCTCCACCGTAGGTAGGTTTGCCTTCTGGTTCGGATATCCATCCAAGCAAGGAAGGTTTCCTCGGCCAGAAACAGCGCTCCAGTCGAATGTTGGCATTAGAATCCAGTAACGAGATGGGCCTTGGGATATTAGACCGAGCGGATGGTGTTTGCGGAGGTGGGGCCGCGGTGTGCTGTGCCGTTTCTAGCGCCGAAGGGCGGTTTGTGGTGAACGTGGTAGGCTGGACGAGTCCTTTTGCTACAACAACCACAGTGCAGGGATTTTTCAGTGGTACGTTCACCAGTGGTTCAAGATTGACTGCCGTCGTTGGGGGCAGGAGGGCACTGACCTTGGTTTGGACGGGGTGGCAGGGAGAGTTGGTGTGCGGCGTCAGAATACTGCCCTGCTGGAGATTTCTCTGCGGAAACTTTTCCTCGAGATGATATCGGGGTTGGTTGTTGCTCTGTAGAATCTTTCTTTCTGCAAAAGTGTTGATATATGACCTGAAGTTGTCGAAGACACTCAACCGTGAGCAGCTACGAAGTCATCAGCGCTGGCGACGGAGGATGGCCAATAAGATCAATAATTGCTTACCTTGAGCCATTCCTTGGCCTCAACATTCCGGGAAACAATCTTTGCGAACAACGACGACCTCAGCATTGACGTGTGAGGGGATTGAGAAGGTCGGGCGGTTCACGGGGAGATTAGTCGCTTCCAAAAACCTTAGAGTTGCTGTGAGATCCGGAATGGTTACTTTCGATGAGAGTTGAGGGGGACTGGTGTCTATGACGAACACGTAATTTACAGCAGCACACATTTATATGTGTATGTGGCCCAGTGGATTACAGGTCAGATCGAATGGCAAGGATCGTCGCACCGTGAGCCGAAATTCCCTCCGGGCGGCGAGCTCGGTTGGAGGGTCGTGCGTCGGAGAAGAACACTCGGAACAGGAGTCAGGGGAGCGTTACATAATGCGATGTTTATCCGAACTTCGAAGCCAGATATATCGAGTCGGAAGCTTACACGAACACCGGAACTTAGGACAATGACCTTGGGCCAGTTGTCGTGAAAAGAGCTGTTTCATCATTTCATCTTCCAGCAGGGTTAATGTGTTCCGTTCGAACGTTGCCCTCCTGAACTCCCCGGCCCAATGAAAGGATAACCAGTAGCAAGCGGATCTCTTCCATTTTGGCTTGGACATTTTAGAACTATTGGAGATCTCTGCATTCTACCAGCATCTACTTTGCCAAGATAGGGGGAGGAAGGTACGGAAACGTCGGCTAGCTGAGCGCGGCTGGCCAAGAAACCTGGGCTGACTGGCTGCCCTCTCGCCCGAGTTAGCACTTCCAACGACCGCTCATTTGCTCCGAACTCGCACTCGTCTATTTCGTGACTCATGAGCCAGGGGTTAGCTTTGCAGAAGATGTGATCATAGCTAAAAAGCAGCACGGCCCCGGTGCGCTAATTACGCGAGGACGAAGGCCATTTGACACGCGAGAGTAGATGCAACGTGTTGCGGCCCGAACATGATGCAAACAACTGGAACTGATACCCTCACGATGGAGGCCCTCCCCCTGGGTTGATCTATGCTGTACACAATGATCGTATTTGTTTATACTCCACATTAAGCTTGTGCCCTTACCCGTCTCGACGGGGCCTCCTCCATATCCACTCATATTAACCTACCTGATGCATACCATCCGACGAATACACCCAACGTATCAGAGATCAAGTGCGGTACTTCGCATGTCACGTCGGCTTCCCTCTCTTTTCAATGCCCTCTTAACATAGACGATGTGATCAGTAATCATCGGGTTGACGTCTGTCGGTAATGGCCGTAGGTAGATCCCCGTGTTCGAGGATACAGGCATCTTCCGCCGCACGTGGAGACTCGCAACGACTGCGACTATGACCACCCTACCTGGACTACTTGATTTGAATTATCAAAAGAAGCACTGCACGTAGCACCCAAAGTTCAGCGACGTGATCTACCTATCAACTGACCGGATACTAGTACTGTGTGACGGAGGTCAATATTAACCCAGTCAACGGCGACGTACGCTAGGACAAGAGGTTATCCAAGCGACCCAAGAAGGAAGTCAGTCTGCGCAAGTTAACGTTGTGGCATACCGCTCGGCTGCTAATCAGAGCCTGACAATCCTTCTCAATAAACCACTCCGCACGGCGGGAGATATAACGGACCAACGTTCCACGGTACATTACACAGGTTAGTGTAAAGCTCGCCTTGATTAAATCGAGAGCTGCGAGGGCGATGCTTGCAGGGGGGCTATGGAAGAGCTCTTTCAGTGAGCCACGGGGAGTAAATGGGAGGGCTTGTTGATCAACGTACGGGTGACATTGCTAAAGCCATTGACCCTTTCCGCAGCAAGCTCAAGTCGCGCCCACTGGCGGAGCCACACAATCAATTCAATCGAGGCGTATTAAGCTGACGTTGGGGACTCTCAGTGTTGTCCTACGGTCGTCTGCTCGAGGAGAATGCAGGCTATGTTCGAACATCCATGTACAAATTCGGCTCATGACGACGCGGCGGACGCGCCAACACCACAATCTTAACCATCCTCCGGCGACTTATTTTGGATTCTCAAGGGGAAATATTTTCTATGGCCCTCAAACGTCTAGCGACATCAAACATTGCGAATAAGAGCTGTAACAAGGCGTAGGGATGCAGCACTGGACAGAACGATGCGCCAGACGTGTGGCGCAGACAAATAGAGAAGCAGGTGTGAGAGACGGATGAAAAGTGAAATAAACTAAATAAAGTAGGGCAGGCTCTGTCACCACCAGAGGGAGAGGGTAGAGCTTGAGAGACTCGAGAGGAAAGGTGACGTTGTGCGGAAGCCGAGCAGGGGCATGGAGGCGATGGGTCGGGAACGTTAAGTCGTTGATAGAGCGAATGTGAGAAAGGAAGGCTGGAGGCGGTGTGTGAAGTAATATGTGTTGAATAGGCAGCTGGAGCGGAGGCGGTAGTGCTGCTACTGTATCGCCAAAGCGCAAAGCGCCGTCTGGATCAAAAAGATGGCGAAGACGGCGATCGAGATCAAGCTCCAACCCCGCGCTGTTTCTGGCTCGCTGTAGGCGGCATGGGCCTCCGATTCGTAGGAATCGAGAAGGGTCGTTAACCGCTGAACGACTTCCGGCATGGAGGGCCTGGCATTTGGCAACCCGGCCCAGCAGTGTTTAATAAGATCCTTGACCGAATCCTGGAGCTGAGGGTACTTGCTCCAATCGTCAACAGGATACTTGCTATTGCAAACATTAAGCGTGATTTGATAATGTGTCAACCCAGCATGCGGCGAGGTCCCCGTCATAACCTAGATAAAAGAGGGGAACGGTTTGATTCAGTCCATCGGAAGGAAATATGGAACAGATCGAAGGAAACGTATTTACCTTAAAAGCCAAACTTCCAAAGCTATAGATGTCGCTCTGGCACAACCTCGACTCTCCTCTGATGCACTCTGGCGACATCCATGGCGTACTCCCTCCAAAGGGATGGGAAGGTGTGTACATAGCCTCTTCTCCGAGGATCGTTGAAAGGCCAAAATCCGTTAGGAGTGGTTCTCCATGGTCAGAAAGCAGGATATTTTCCTGTAAAGTGTCCTTGGTGAGTCTCAGGGGGGAACCTGAGAGGAAATCACCACTGACCGGTTTAAGATCTCCATGAACCACCGGTGGGCTGCGAGAGTGGAGATATTCGAGTCCTTTTGCAATCCCAAGGACCTAGGGAGAGAAAATTCAGTCCTAAGTAGGCCCTGGGCTAGATGCTGGTAAAATAAAATGAAAATGATCTCAACGTACCAGTCGGAGCTTCTCAGTCTCAGAGTGGTTCTTCAGATGACGGTTCAGATTTCCTCGCTGATACCAAGGCGATATGAACGAAAGACTTGGTGTCAAGGTGCATCCAATAAGGGAGACAATGTTCGGGTGGTTGAGTTCGACCCAGGTTATGGCTTCTTGTTGGAACCTCTAAAGAAATCCATTTATTTTTAAAAATTCCTTTGGAATCATTTGCGAGAAAGATTTACCTGCAGGAACCGTGCGCTTGCAGTGCTGCCATTGTAATCATTCAGCAAGACAGGTCTAAGAACCTTGACGGCAACCTGGTAAGTAGGTGGCTGAGTTTGTCTTCTAATGTAGTACAAAGGTTGAAGGGCTTACCTCTCGAGGAAGCGCCTCTGACGGGGTAGAGAACTGAACACCGCACCGCCAAACGTCACTGTAACCACCTACGTAAGAAGGTTTTCCTTCTGGCCTGCTGATCCATCCAGAAAAGCAAGGCTTTGCTGGCCAGAAACGGAGGTTTTGAGGATCCCCGGTATTGGGGGCCAATGGTAAGCTGGAGCTTATTGGGGGACCGTTTGGCTCGTCGCTTGCCGTAGGCACAACCGCCACCGAAAGTGTGGAACGAGCGGGTGATGCTTGCTGCGCGGCATTCATAGCATTGGTGGAGTTCGGTGCTGAAGCTTGGCTCATTATGATTATAAAACTATTCAGCCCGATCCTTGTCGAGGGCACGACCGACACAGGTAGATTATTAGGCCGAGCGGATGAAGTTTGCAGAACGGGACTCATAGCACCCTTTCTATAGTGTTCAGTGTGCTTGCCTCACCGTGAGACGATTCAATTCGATAGTTGGGGGGGTTATGAGGACTTGATGGCGCAGGGAAGAACGATCGTGAGGAGCAGGGTTTTCAGCCAGAGGAGGAGGAGGGGTTGGAAGGATCGGGTTTGATGAATGTGGGTGGGTAAAGAGGAGAGTTGAGGGTGGTCGAAGAATTAAGGCTTTTAAGAGAGTGATGGGTTGGTGGTTGAACGTAGTTCTTCATCACATCATCCTATTGATGTACGGATTCGCCTCCCAGTGAAGGGCGGGCATCAGGAGGAGAACATGCACCAAGCACGATGGGCCGAGCACACTACAGAGATAGGTCCATCTTAGACGTACTTGCCTATGGTGGTTGGTAAGACAACCGCCCTTTTCTAGATGGGGAAGACTGCTGAAAACCCGAAAGGAGAAGTGCGAGCCCGCCTCTCACCGAGTGGCCCAAAATCCAAGACCGT
Source organism: Tulasnella sp. 424 (assembly GCA_019633425.1). Taxonomy (NCBI): domain Eukaryota; kingdom Fungi; phylum Basidiomycota; class Agaricomycetes; order Cantharellales; family Tulasnellaceae; genus Tulasnella; species Tulasnella sp. 424. The sequence continues at coordinate 155,476 of WSUB01000080.1, read as the reverse complement.
TTTGGTAGAAAGAGATCTTTTGCTTCCATGAAGGACCCTCTCACAATCTCAAAAGCCGTTTGAAAAATTAAAAACAGGCTTTCAGACCTGACACTGAGTCTCGTTTCACGGCGTGTTTCAGATCTTTTTGACTTCTTGAACCGGCTGAGCGGGACTCAGGAGGTCCTGACTCTTGGTCCGAGGTAAAGGCGCGGTGATAAGCCTGTGGTAGAGACTACACTTTGACCCGCCACACTCAGTTGGGTGGTTTTGACCTCATTTAGAAAGAGTGACTCAATGCTTCCGGTGGGGCTTGTACAGCTAGACTTCGCCCAAAGGCAAGGCTTCTCGGTTCGCTTCCCCCAAGCGATGTTTGAGCGGGGCGGGAAGGGCGGGCATCCCCAGGAATGGGAACGAATGGCCGAGGGAGGGGATTCGGCTAACCCACTGCGTGCCTCAATCTTGGAGATCTAGGGACTGACATGCTGACGAGTCGTCTGCCATACGTACGCCTTCTATCTAGACAAATTCTGGATCTCGGCGGAGAAGGTCGGGGTGACGTGGAGTGGATGCAGACCCCCGTAACTTGAAACCGAAGACAAACTCGAGGCGAGGCGCAACGTTTGTTGTGGGTTGGCGGAAACGAGGCACGACTCATGACGTCAGACGGTGAACCCTGGATTCAATTCAGGTGAAACTTCTGACAGAATCTGGTTAGGGGCACCAACAATGAATTACCACGACGACTTGCTCCGCTGCAAGTGAAGGACCTTTCTCGAGTTCCCGAGTGAGCGAAAGCTTCTTGGTCCTTTGGCCTCTAGCAGTTCAGTCCCAGGTCAATCTTGGCTCTCATCCATACTGTTCCTCCCGGTGCCCCACGATCTCGAGTGGCTCCATCGTCTCAAGTAGTTCCAATGTCGCAAGAGTCGAGGTGGCTCCAACGGCCCTAGTGGTCCTAGCGTCCGCCAAGTTACCGTCATCCACCTCCGACTCCTGTGACGGCCTGATATCCACAGCTGACTCAGGATTCGTATAATTTGATCGGCCTCGGGGTGCTGCCTAACTAGGCCCTCCTCTGTGATCTCGTTGTCGCTCTTCAGGGGTCTTCAGCCTCTGTTGCACAGGATGGTCAACGAGCTCAGTCATCGCTTCCGTAAAGATGGCGACCTCAGCATCAGCATGGGAGGGGATCGCTAATATCGACCAGCAACCGGCGCACTGAGAACAGTCAGCGTGTTCGGTACGGGATTATTTCAGAGGTGCAGGCCAGCGGTGAAAATGGCTGAGGACACGCGTCTCGGGGCGGGTTGCTGCTCGGTGGCTCAAACTATCGCACGGTTCCGTTCACCACACCGAGCTGCGACGGACGTGTTCAGGCATCCACGTGCAATATCCCCCGCTGCAAAAGCTTCGAGCATCATTAGTTCGCCATCACACCGCAAAGTAGGATGGAAAGGAAGAAAGGTTGATGTGAAAGGGAGTCTTGCTGAGGAGGTTATTGAGCTGGTCCATCAGGAGTTTTAACTTTTGGAGGTTCTTGACTTGGGAGTTAATTGCTTGACAAGGTTCAGAAAGGGTCTCGAAAGGATGCTTCCAGCCAATTAGCGAGCTCCGAGTGAAGAGAGGACCTCGCTTGGTTCCAAGTACCCTCGTGCGAGCCCCAAGAGCGGTGATGCGAATCTATGACACTTCTCCGTGGGAGTGCCTATACACCCTATGGTTCGTTCTCACTCGGCGAGATCTACGAGCGTTTGTGAGACTTGTTCTAACAGCTGAGCTTAATACGCCGGACAGAAAGTCCAAATACACGCCAGTAGACGCGACGGAGAGTCCAGGCATCTAGTCAAGCTATCCAGTCAGCAGCTGATAAAGTAAGACAGAGAGCCTAGTACCAATCTCAAATGCGAAATGTCAATCATGAGCTGCTGGCCTCCAGGATCCTGACATCCTTGGCAAACCAGTCGTCCGACGTTGATTTTGACAGACAAGCTTGGGTCCGACGAAGATGGCAAAATCTAAGCGTTGGGTAAACGTTTCCTCAACGACGACTTAACCCCGGGTTAATAGGGCTAGAAATTGAAGGCATTGAATACTGGTATTGGAGTAGGCCCATTGGAAGGGCGGGCTGTGGGGAATGAGCACGCAGGAAGCAACGCGGCGGAGGAAGGTCGTGTTCAGGCTCGGTTTCTACGAAGCCTTTACTCTTGTTTCTATCTTATCGCGGTCTCGCCCCGTAGAGGCGCTGCCTGCAGGGGAACGTCAGGTAGCTCTTACCTGCCCGCCACTCGAGTCCATCCCACGTACGTACAGTCAGCCCATGATTTGGTCTTTCACGTCTTATACCGCGAAGACTGTAGCCGTAAGGCAAGCCACCTTTCTGGGGAAATGAATATTGTTCCCATTGTGCGAGTGGAATTAGGTCTATGAGATATATGCCGAGATCTTCTAACTCGGAGTCCTGGATCAAATGCCGCCTGCCCCGCCGCGACAAGCTTGCAGCATGCCTGGATTCTTTCGCAGTTTCTTGAGTCACCGCACCTAATAGCTAAGTAGTCGAGGGCCAAGCTAGTATACCTTTAGACACCGTCTGGTCTGGATATAGGAACAGGATACAAGTAAAAAGGGGTTGATCGCAGATTGATCGGCACCAGACCCGGGCCAACCTGTAATTGACGACCTTGGGTTTGGGCGGACTATGGCTCTCACGACTACGCAGGAGTCTCAATACTTCGCAGATTGTAGATTTAATTGGGTTCTAGAAAGAATATCCAAATGCCCGGGACGGACGGAAGGAGAGACAGAAGGAAGGACTACCGTTGAAGTCCTGAAAACTATGCCTCCTCAAGTCCTGGAGGTAGTGCCGCAAGTCTCATGTGATCCTCGCTTGAACCTTAACGAACGTCCTGTGGGTTATCTTCCATTGATCACAGTCAACGCACAATTCACTATTCGTACCCCAGTACGGAGTGGCGAAACCGTGTTAGCGCCGCCGGGGAGCCAACCGACGGTACTCTTGGAACGTTGCACACACTACGTCACATTTTTTCGTCTTTGGGGTTCGTACGCATATACAAATATAACTGCAAGCCCAGCAACCAACATTATTTCGGGCATCTGAATCGTATTCCATATCACAACTGTGACATTCAAGGAGGAGACCTGTACATCAGGAACGAGAGTCGTAACAAGTCGTATAGATGTAGCGCTCAGGGAGAAACGCTGCGCCAGACGGGTGGTACAAGGTTGGGGAAGAAGGTCGAAAGCATTTGTCCAGAGAGCGAGAGCCCTGTCTAGGTGAAGCGGCCATGACACGTACGCTGATTGTCGTCTTCCCGTCCATGGACATCATCATACTGCTTGTAATCCATACTCAATCTCCTGGTATCCGAATTTGAAACTGGTCATCAAAGGCATAGATCTACGCCTCGCGTGATTCGGGTAGAGTAGCCAACCGTCGAACAACCTCTGACATGGACGGCCGGGCATCTGGTGGGCGCGACCAGCAGTCCCTGAGGAGATTTTCAACCGGGCCCTGGAGTTGAGGATATTTGCTCCAGCTTTTGACAGGGTCCCTTGGGTTGATGGGATGACAGACTTGACAGACGATTTGGGCATAAGTTAACCCATCATGCGGGGTTTTCCCTGTCAGGACCTAAATGCAGAATAGCCGGCACATCGTGTGTCAGCGTAGCAAAATGCGTATGGGATACCTAAAACTACCTCGAATGCGAGACTCCCAAAGCTATAGACGTCGCTTTGGCAGGACTTCGACCCTTCCTTCATTTGTTCTGGCGACATCCACGGAACACTTCCTCCACAAAGATGAGAAGCGGTATACATCGACTCCTGGCCCATTATAGTTGAAAGACCAAAGTCCGTTAGAAGAGCTTTCCCTTCGTCTGACAGAAGAACGTTGTCCTATGAAGTATCTTCAGTGACCGGCATCCATGGATGAGAAAGATTTACAGACGGGTTTGAGATCACCATGGACTACAGGTGGACTAAGCGAGTGAAGGTACTCAAGTCCCTTTGCGACGTCAAGTAGCTATGCCGGGAAAAAGCGCGCGCCCGGTCAAATAGCGGTAATGGCGACTATGCGTCGAACATACGAGTTGTAGCCCTTCCCTCCTAGAAATTTCCTTCGTCTTCATGTAGCGGGCTAGACTCCCTTGCTTGTACCAGGGAGATATGAATGAGAGACTGGGGGTTAAGGTCCACCCAATCAGGGGAACAATACTAGGGTGGTCTTGTAGTCCAGACCAAGTTCTGCGTTCTTCTTGGAATCGCTGGACAAACAATCATCTAGGATGACTCGGTTTTGAGTGTAATGGATGAGAAAGACACACCTGTATTAGACGCTCATCTGGTAGGGTGTCGCTTGCAGTACAGTGTGAGATCGGTCGAAGTACCTTCACGGCAACCTATGGGATTCGAGATCTGGCTCTTGTAACCCGTTCTCCGAGTTTTCAGTATTCAAGAGAAACTTACCTCGGTTGGAAGCGTATCTGACGACGCACAGAACCTAATTTTACAGCACCACACATTACTGAAAGCCCCACCATATAGAGGCGCTCCTTCTGGTTCGGATATGCATCCAAGTAAGGAAGGTTTTGTCGGCCAGAAACAGCGCCCCCGTCGAATATTGGCATTAGAGGCCGGTAACGAAATGGGACTTGGGAGATCAGACGGAGCGGATGGTATTTGCAGAGCTGCGATCGCGGTGTTCGGTGCAGTTTCTAGCGCCAACGAGTGGGTTGTGGTGATCGTAGTCGGTTTGGTATTTTCCTTTACTGCAGCAACCGCTGGGTAGGGATTTTCAGTGGGATATGTCAGTGGGACGTCCACCAGTGGCTCATAATTAGGTTCCGTCAACGAGGGAAGGGGTGGCTCGACTGACCTTGGTTTGGAGGGGGCGCCGGGGATGGGTGTGCGGTGTCAAAATGCTGCCCTGCTGCAGGTTCGTCTTGGGAAACTTTGCCTCGAAACGATATTGGAGCTGGCTGTTGCTCCGCAGAAGCCTCCTGTCTGCAAAAGCGTCGGTATATAACCTTAAGTTGTCGAAGGCACCCAACCGTGAGGCACGCGGAAGTCTTCAGCGCTTGTTACGGCCTAAGGCTAATAAGGCCAATAATTGCTTACCATGAGTCGTTTCTTGACCTCGGACCTCCGGACAACAATGTTCGACAATAACGACCACTTCAGCATTAGCGTGTGCGTTGGGGGGAGGGGGGATTGGTAGCAACTGCGTTCTAGGAGGTCAGGTGTTTCGTTGGGAAATTAGTCGCACACAAAATCTTACAGGTACCCTGTACAGTGAGTTCTGAAGTGGTTACTTTTGATGAGACTTGAGGGGAGCAACTGGTGTTGATGATGAACAACACAGCGCCATTTTAAATACAGCTGCACACATATATATGTGCGTGATCCAGTGGGTTACAGGTGGGATCGAATGGCAAGGATCATCGATATCGCGCCGTGAGCCGAACTTCCCTCCCATCCGTGGCGGTCATTTCACACAGGAGTCGGGGGTCGGAGCGGGGGCGCGGGCGTCGGAGAAAAACACTGAGTTCGGGACGGTGGTGTATTACATAATGCGGTGTTCCATCATAGCGCCACGGTTCGTCTTGAACGTCTACGCCACATCCGAACTTCAAAGCCACGTTGTAGGAAGCTTACACCGACACTAGGACTGGGGACGATGACCTCGGGTTAGTTGTCGTAGGAGGAGTTGTTTCCTCGTTTTGTCACTGTTTTCTGTTGAGGTGTTCCGTTCGGACGTTGCCCTCCTGAACTCCCGCCAATGAAACGATGATTAGTTGCAGGCGGATCTCTTCCATTTTGGCTTGCGCATTTTAGAACTATTGTGGATAATCTCATTCCGGCATCATATAGCTTGCCGAGATAGAGGGAAGAGGGTGCGGTATTGTCGGATAGCTTAGCGCGCGGCCGGCTGGAACATCCGTTGTTGCCCTCTCACCCGAGTTAGCACTCTCAACGACCGCTCATTTGCTCCAAACTCGCACCAGTCTGTTTCGTGACTCATGAGCAGGGGATAGCTTCACAAAAGATGTGATCATAGCTAGGAAGCATTCAGCGCAGCCCCGGTGCGCTAATTACGCCGAGGAGCGTACGCAGCTGCAGCCAAATATTCAACGCTCTTGCAAGAGTAGATGTAACGTGCTACGGCCCGACATGATGCGAACAACTGAAACTAATACCCTCACGAGGGAGGCCCTCCCCTTAGATTGATCTATGCTGTACACGATGGTCGTATTTGTTTATGCTCCACATTGGAGTTGTGCCCTTAACCGTCTCGGTGGGGCAGGCCTCTTCCATATAATATTACTGCAACCTACCTGATGCATACCATCCAACGGATACCTCCAATGTATAAGAGACTAAGCGGTATTCCCTGTATCTCGTTGGCTTCCCCCTCTCATTTCAACGCCCTCTTAATACATATATATATATATATACGGTGTGATCGGTAATCATCGATGTCCTCCGGCAATCGATCGCCGTCGGTAGATCCCGTGTTCGAGAATGCGGTATATTCCGAGTAGGCCACGTGTGGAGACGCGCAACGACTGCACCCTCCTACCTTGACTACCTGACATGAATTAACAAAGGGTACTAAGTGACACGATCTATACCTACCAACTAAGTCTGAAATAATGTAAAACCGGATACTGTGTGGCGGAGGTCAATATTGATCCAGTAAACGGCGACGTGCGCAAGGACGAGGATTTATCCAACCGACCCAAGAAGAACGTTCTACACGATTTAAGGTTGTGGCTTGAATGTCCTCCACCCGTTCTCGAACCATCCTCGTCAACTCACTCGCCAACACCTTCGGCTTATTATCGCGCACGACCCGAGTTTGCTCCCTGGGTACATTGTATGTGACGTCTTACCGGCCTACGCACCCGTCTAAACAAGCATTGGGCCCATTTTCTCCTCGGTCTTCCGTGGAGCTGGACCTACGCATAGAGTGGCGAGAGAAATTTAGTGAGAAACGACACCAAGCAACCAAAGTTGGGAAAGAGGGCTCACAACTTCCTCAACACAGGATCTGACAACCCCGACACTGTCTGTATCGCATTCAAAATGATGCCGCAAAGCTCAAGGCCCGACCCGCACGCTCGTCTCGTATCCACATCTCATCCAAGGCGTTTTGAACGCGGTTATGCAAGATGAAATAGTACAGCAAAGCAAAAATAATCTCTCATGGAGAAGCTTCTCGGCTTGGCCGAAGGAGAAGAACCCCGGGACCTGGTTGGGCCATTGGTCTAGGATATCCGTGTGGGTGCAGTGAGTATGACAATGATAAAGTTGACATCGGAGAGGACGTTATTAAATTCGAAATCGCCATACGTGGTAGTATACGCTGCCCTCGGACTCGGAGCCTTTTGTTTCTGCAGCTCTGTTGGCGAAGGGCAAAACTTTCACTGATACCAAGAAACCGCGAAGCCAGATTCTGCTCGGGAGTAGGTGAGGAGAGAGAAAGCAGTAATAACATAATACTGGGAATGCAAGGAGGACATAGTGAACAAGAACTGTAACAGGGCGCATGAGATGCAGGGTTGGAGAGAAACATGTGTCAGATGCATGATATAGAAAATTCGAGAGGAGCATGTATGGGAGACGAATGAAAAGGGACATAAAAACTGCCGCCTCCGCTACATCCTGTCGTGGAGGCGGCAGTGCTTTTACTGAATCGCCAAAGCGCAAAACGCCATCAGGATCAAATTGACGGCGAGGACGAAGATCAAGATCGGAATCAAGCTCAAACCCTGCTCCGTTTCTGGTTGTCTGTCGACGGCATGGATTCCCGATTCGTAGGAAATGATAAGGGTCGTTAACCGCTCAACGACTGCCGACATTGTAGGCCTGGCGTTGTTCGTCTCGGCGCTCGTTGAAGGCACAACCGCCACCGGAAGGGTGGAATGAGCGAGTAACGCTTGCTGCGTGGGATTCATAGCAACATCGATGGAGTTCGGTGTTGAAGATTGGCTCATTGTGATCATGAGACTATTCAGCTCGACCTTTGTTGAGGGTACAACCGATATAGGGAGGTTACGACGCGGCGCGGATGGTGTTTGCAGAACGAGATACATTCAATGTGCTTGCCTCGCCGCGAGACGTCGACGATTCGATTCGATGGGTGTTGGGGTTATTATAGGTTTGATGGCGCAGGGAAGAACGATCGTGAAGAACAGGGGTTTCAGCAGAGGGAGGAGGTTGGAAAGACCGGGTTTACTGGAAGTGGGTAGGGAAAGAAGAGGGATGGGTGGGGTCGAAGTATTCGTGCTTTTAAGAGAGTGGAGGGTTGGAGGTCGATCGTAGCTCTTCATCACATCATCCTATCAATTTACGGATTCGCCTCCCACTGAAGGGCGGGCGTTGGAAGGAGAACACGCACCAAGCATGATGGGCCGGGCACACTGCGGACATAGGTCCATCCCAGACATACTTACTTATGGTGGTTGGTAAGACAACCGTGCGTTTCTAGATGGGGAAGACTGCCGAAAACCCGAACGGAAAGTGCGAGTCCGCCTCTCTCCGAGTAACCCAGATCCCAAGACCGGGTTTGGAGAAAGAAAATCTTTTGATTCCAGAAAGAACCCTCTCCCGGTCTCAAAAGCCGGTTGAGAAATGAAAAAAAGGCTTTCAGACCTGACACTGAGTCTCGTTTCACAGCGTGTTTCAGACTTTTTTCTTGAACTGGCCGAGCGGGACTCAAGAGGTCCGCTGACTCGTGGTCTGGCATAAAAGCGAGGTGATAAGCCTGTGGTAAAGACTACCACTTTGAGCCACCACACTCAGTTGAGTGAATTTGACCTCATTTAGAAGAGTGCCTCAATGTTTCCGGTGGGGTTTGGATAGCCAGACTTCACCCAAAGGCAAGGTTCTTCTCCAATTGATCTTTGAGCGGGGCGGGAATGGCGGGCATCCCAGGAAAGGGTCCCAGTGGCCGAGGGAGGGGATTTGGCTAGCCCACAGTCCTAGAGGAGACTGACGTGCGGACGAGTCGTTGCACTTCTTCGCCTCCCATACGTACGCCTTCTATCTAGATAAATTCTAGATCTAGACGGAAAGTTTCGGGGTGACACGCAATGGATGCAGACTTCCCTTAACTCGAAACCGAAGACAAACTCGAGGCGCAACGTTTGTTGTAGGTTGGCGGAAACGAGGCCCGACTCATGAAGTCAGACGGTGGACCCTGGATTTAATTCAGGCGAAACTTCTAGAAATCTAGTGGAGGCGCCAACAATACTGTGTGGGTCTGACATCCACAACTGACTTAATCAGGATTTGTATAGTTCGATCGCGGGTGCCTGGCCTCAGGATGCTGCCCTACTAGATCCTCCTCTGTGATCTCGCTGTCGCTCTTCAGGAGTCTTCAGTGTTTGTTGCAAAGGACGGTCAACGAGCTCAGTCATCGCTTCGGTAAAAATGGCCACCACAGCATCAGCATGTGAGGGGATCGCTAATATCGACTAGCGATTGGCGCACTAAGAACAGTCAAGGTGTTCGCCGCGGAATTACTCAGATGTGCAGGCCAGCGGTGGAAATGGTTGAGGACGGGCGTCTGGGGTTACAGTGTTTTGCATAAGTGTCCTCACCCCCCAAAATCACCTCGCCCGGCCCCACCTGCCTAAGAAGCGTAAGGGATCCCTTTTCGGGAGTGGGTAAGATGCTATCCTACCGAATTAGGGAGATGGGGCCATGGCGACGCGGTGTTCGAGGGTGAAAACACTTATGCAAACCGTTCAGTGGTAGGGCGGATTATTGCTCGGTAACCGTAAACTATCGCAAGGTCCACCACACGACCCGGCTCGAACCTTATCTCACGGTTAGCCTCACACATGACTCGCTCTTTGTCCGCTTTCAGGAACGACGAGGGAGATGAAAGATGGTGATGTTTTTCCGTGGAGCGTTAGGTTTCACCGGGAGTATCAAAGCTTTTTTCGCCGGCGAAAACGCTTGCGGAAACGGTGGGATTGTGCGTGTTTAAATGCGCCAGTCTTTCAATTGAGGAAGGGTCTGGCGAAAGTGGGATGCGGGTTTCGCCTCGTCGAAAACGTAGCGTGAAACAGGTGGCGAAAACGAGTCTATTTTCGCCACCCCTTTGTTATGGCACGGCCATTTTCGCCTTTCACTTCTCGCCCCGTTTCGGGAAAACCTGATTTCATTTTCGCCACCCTTTTGGGGAATCGAACAAAGGGCGAAAGCTGTTGTAATATTGGCTTCGCCATCGGTTCCACCAGAGAATATGTGACATACTCCCGGTGTTTTGTGCACATCGCTCAGCGGACATAATTCCAGTAACAGCTTCTATGTTTGGAAGGAGAAAACAAGAAATGAGTAACTATGATTTTGAAACTCATTCGTTAACAAGGTAGTACTGCGGGCTCGGGATATTTCTTTCCTTTCGAAGCTTAATCGACTCAACCGATTCCGGGGGGCAACCCTCCACTGAACACCGTCCTCCCGACGGCCGCTCAGTCGCACCGACCGACTCACGGCCACAGGTTTAACGACAAGTATATATCGATGAAATGGAGTGTTCACCACTGTAGCAACGCCTTTCTATATCCTCAGAGAAGACTGCGTCTTTATATCGCAGGGTGGGCCATACTCTAGCAAACGCGCACAGGAGACCGAATATGGGAAGGATCTAAACAACAGAATCCCCATGCCCCGGTGAATCATATACCCAAAAAAACATAATAAATGCCAAAGTTACCATTTATGATTTGTCGGAAGCCGTCCCCATTTGTCATGGGACGCTGCCTTTGTGTAACGGCAAAAGCCGCGCGCGTGACACGACCCATCGCTGAATTTTGGGCGGGTATAGTATGCCTCCGGACATGCCTATCTACTAAGGGCTTGTACCAATTACTGTTTGGGCTGCATTGCCCTTGACCCACCATGGTCTGGCCCTTTCCTTTGTTCGTCGCTCTGCTGATTCGTAGGAGTGCCTAGCACCCAATCGATGGACTTTCCACAGCAACCAAGCCCGAGTCCCTCGATGCTCTGCGGTGTTGCGTCGGTCTCGATCTTCCTTTATGGTGAGATTATCATGTAGACTATTCGATCCTTATGGTAGAGGTGAGGCGGCCGGGTTCTCCTCGAACATTTTTGCAAGAACGAAGCCGGTGTTGACGACGCCCCACCACGCATCCGCGACACACCATCTTTCAATGGTTTCGAACTGCCGAAGATCAGAAATGCGAGCTAGATAACTGGCAGCGGTAGTTACACTGCCCGGTCTTTTTACCTTGCCCACAATACATAGCCGTCGCAGGAAGGGAGGTGCGGAACGCGTTCGACAGGGCATTAGCGCCCGTTGCTCTTTCTTTGCTGGGAAAATTCGTATTGGGAAGCGCACCCATCGAGGCATGCTGAAATTGATGCTGGAACCCTCGAGGCCGTCCAGTCTGGCGCTCGAGGAGAATACCGGGGTGGACTGGCGCTCCATCCTTCTCGAAGGTTCTTCTTTTCTCTTCCCTCTGATATTCTTTCTCCTGTCATTGAGTCCTTTTTGTGTGCAACGTGCACCACTGCATCGCTTTTTTTTTTTGGTAAAAGGCCCGGGCATCCGTATGACCTTACCGCTATCAGTATGGCACCGAATATCCCTGGATACTTTAGACATGGGCATCATAATACAATACAGAAGAGTGGCTCCGAAGCGACCCAAATTAGGGGTTATACAAGATAACATACTAGCTGTTAATGAGGCATAGTCCATGAAACCGAGAAGCGAAAGCAACCACATGGTGAGAGGGCATATCATACATACGCGCACCAGCAGCGGCTCCAGGCGTGCTGACCTAGTGACCCACTTCCAGGGCTTCGATCCAATAAAAAATCATAGGTGGGTTCGGAAGTGAGTCCCAGCGTAAACCTTTGCTGGGGACTCGTCCGTAGAAACCGTCAACACTGCTCGGAATCCATACTCAATCTCCTGATATCCGAGTCTGAAACCATCAAAGGCATAAATCTACGTCTCGCATGATTCGAGGAGGGTATTTAACCGTCGAACAACCTCTGACATGGGCGGTCGGGCAGCTGGCGAACGGGACCAGCAGTCCCTGAGGAGATCCCCAACCGAGCCCCGGAGTCTAGGAAAGTTGCTCCAGTTTTTGACAGGATCCCTCGGGTTAATGGGATGGCAGACTTGACAGATGATTTGACCAGAAGTTAACCCATGATGCGGTGTTTTCCCCGTCAGGACCTAAACGCAGAATGACCGGCACATCGTGTGTCAGCGTTGCAAAATGCGAGTGAGATACCTAAACTTACCGCGAATGCGAGACTCCCAAAGCTATAGACGTCGCTTTGGCAGGACTTCGATTCTTCGGACATTTGTTCGGGCGACATCCACGGAACGCTTCCTCCCCGGTGATGAGAGGGAGAGTACATCGACTCTTGACCCATTATTGTAGAAAGGCCGAAGTCTGTTAGGAGAGCTTCTCCTTCGTCGGACAGAAGGACGTTATCCTATAAGTACTTTTAGTGACCTTCATACTTGGACGAGGAAGAAACTACTAACAGGTTTGAGATCCCCATGCACTACAGGTGGACTGCGCGAGTGAAGATACTCAAGTCCCTTTGCGATGTCAAGTAGCTACGGAGGAGGAAAAAAGCGAGCGTCAGATCAAATAACGGCAACGACGACAATGCATCCAGCGTACAAGTTGCAGCTGTTCCGTCCTAGAAATCTTCTTAATCTTCAAGTAGTGGGCAAGGTTTCCTCGCCTGTACCAAGGGGATATGAATGAGAGTTTCGGAGTCAACGTCCACCCAATAAGGGGAACGATATTCGGGTGGTCGAGTAGTCCAAACCAAGTCATCCCCTCTTGTTGGAATCGCTGAACAAACAAATATCTTGAATAACTTTGCTATAACTATAAGGATGAAAAAGTCGCACCTGTAGCAAACACTCATTTTGCGATGTGTCATCGGCTTTATCCAGTAAGAACGGTCGAGGAACCTTTACGGCGACCTAGAGATTTGGGTTAAGCTCATACAGTCCGTTCGGGAACCTCTGACATTAAACGCAGCTCACCTCGGTTGGAAGTGCTTCTGATGGAGTGCAGAAACTAATTCTGCAGCGCCAGACGCTACTGAAAGCACCACCACAGACAGGCTCTCCTTCGGCGATGCATCCAAGCAAGGAAGGCTTCGTCGGCCAGAAACCGTACTCCACAGGTCGAGTATTGGCATTAGAATCCAGTGATGAGATGGGGGGACTCGGTAGATCGGACCAAGCGGACGGTGTTTGCGGACATGAGCTCGTGGCGCCGTTTGTAAGGTCTAGCGCCGAGGGGTGGCTTGCGGTGGCGGTGGTCGGCTTGAGGGTTTTGTTTGCTGCAACTGCCACCGCTTGGGAATCTCCCGCTGGGACGTCCACAGTTGGCTCAGGGGATGTTATCTGCGGCGAGGAAAAGGATGAGCTCGGATAGCCTCCGTTTGGAGGGCGGGACGAGTTCGAAGGTTGGTGCTCGTTGTCGGGGCGCTGCCCTGCTGGAGCCTCCTCTGGCGAAACTTCGTTCTGAAATGATATCGGCGTTGGTAGTCGCTCTTCAGCAACCCTCTGCATGCAAAGGCGTTGACAGACGCCCTGACATTATCAAAGACGCACAATGATGAGCAACCATTCTCTTCGGCACTTGTTACGCAGAATGGCCAATAACTTCAATAATGAAGGACTTACCTTGCGCCATTTGTTGACCTTAGATCCCCAGGATCCGAGTTTTGAGAGGAACCGCGGCCTCGGCATGATTAGTACGTGAGGGGATTGCTACCGTCGACCAGCGACTAGCGGCGTACGAAGACAAGGTCAGGGTAATTCGCGAAGATATACACTCGTGTAAAAGAATCTTACGGGTGCAGTGAGTTCTGCAGTGGGTATCCAGGGGAGATTAGAGAGGAGGTGGTATCGATGGTGAGCAGCACAGCGTATGTTACTGTCAGAATGCATATATACATCCAGCTACATGGATTGGCGCCAGAGAGCGGTGTCAGAGACGAGAAGGGTCAGATACCAAAAGAATCTAGGAGAAAGCGCTCTATGCGCCAATTCTTTCGGATTCGGATGCTCCTTCACATGAGTCGGGGTTCGGGAGGCGCACGCGTCGGCTGAAAACACGCTGCAAACATGTGTCAGGGGTAAAGCCACGGAGCCTGTGCTCAATCGCGGGACCGCATACTATCTCACGGTTCGTGTTCGCCACAGTCGAGCTTGTATGGGAAGCCCACAACGTCATTGAAATCTGGGGCAACAAGCTTTAGTCGGGCGGTTGTAAGATCATCTCGCGATTTACCGCTGTTGTTTGGCGGGGGTAAGCTGTTCCATTCGTAGCCTCTCGTCCGGCAGACCCCTTCGGAGATCGCTACTATCGTCCCATTTGACACCATTTGCTTCTGTCTGAGATAGGAAGGAGAATCGAATATCTGCCCTAGTATACCCCCTTCAGGTTTGCAAAGGTAGTTGGGGCAAAGCACTGTAAGCGGAGGGTCCTGTCCCAAAAGGGATCGCGCCGCCCGCTACAGCCATCACTTCCAAAGGCGACTTGATCGCCCAAGCACACAGCCGTGCTTCTTGATTCATTGATCAAGGCGGATTGATAAAACCCGGGAGCAGCTGAGGGCCGGAGATAAGTCATTATTCAGCGCTGCACTACGTGTATCGCCTCAGAGCGCCAATCAGCAGCTGCGACCAATCAAGAATCAAGTCTTATCTATATTGGAGTTGTCCACGCGGGCAGACGCAATGCTCGGTGGCTTGGATGCGATGTGAAGCACCGTGACGACCAAAGGAGCTATCCGACGACGGGTCGATCTAAACTACAACGTGGTGTTGTCCAGTGCAGTGTCAAACCATGATATCATCGCGCGCACTATTTGCCCCCTTGCACAGACTCTTTACTTCGGACCATGCGATCTCTTTGCTCTTCAGAGGATTCGGATGCGTACAAATTATACAAGCAAAATCATACTCGTATTACATATCTTCTTTGCCATCTCCATCCTCCGCGGATCCGACTTACATAATCTTGCTGAAATAATCCAGTATAACGACCAAATGTACAACTGGTATGGATACATTACACAAGGAGAAAATATCACAGCGTGAAAGAGTCGCGAAGAGCGGTAAGAGGAAAACGCACTAGGCGCGTCACTTGTAGATAACAGATAAATGAAAGAAAGGTTGGGGCCTCGTCCGACGGTGCAGTGGTAGCAGAAGCGGCAGAGAAGTGCTGTTTCTGAGTCGCCCACTTGCAAAGCGCAATCCCAAGGAAAATGACGGCGAGGACCAAGAGCCGGGTCAATTTCGAGCTCTTCTTCGTTTCTGGCCTACTGTAGACGTCAGGAATTCCCGATTCGTAGGATTCGAGAATGACCGTTAACCGCCGGACGACTGTTGACATGGAAGGCCTCGCGTTTGGTGACCGGGCCCAAACCTCCTTCAAGAGAGCTTTTACAGGTCCTTGAAGCTGAGGGTATTTGCTCCAGTCGTCGACGGGGTCCTTTGGGTCCTTGTCGTTGCAAACCTTGAGCGTAATTTGACCGAGGCTTAGTCCAGCGTGTGGCGCAATCCCAGTTATAACCTAGAGGAACCGATGCGTCCTAGATTCAGTGCACCGGAAAGGAAATAGGGAGGAAACTCAAATGGAAGAAGAAGTATTCACTTTAAAGGCCACACTTCCAAAGCTATACGTGTCGCTCTGGCATGATCTAGACTCCCCCATCATGCTCTCTGGAGCCATCCACGGCGGACTTCCTCCGAGGCCATGGAAATATGGATACATTCCTTCTTCTCCGAGGATTTTTGAGAGGCCGAAGTCCGTCAGGAGAGGTACTCCATCGTTAGAGAGCAGGATATTTTCCTGTGAAGTGTCTTGCATAAGTCCCAGGGGTAACCTAAGGCGCAACAGCCACTGACCGGTTTAAGATCGCCATGGACCACAGGTGGACTGCAAGAGTGGAGATATTCAAGCCCCTTTGCAATGCCAAGGAGCTACGGAGAGAACCCCCAACCGTAAGTAAGCGCTGGGTCCACGCTATCTTAACAGCAACAATGATCTAAACGCACAAGTCGAACCTTCCCAGTCTCAGAGAGATTATTCAGATGACGGTATAGATTCCCTTGCTTGTACCAAGGCGATATGAACGAAAGACTCGGTAACAAGGTCCATCCCACTAGGGGAACGATGTTTGGATGGTCCAATCCGAACCAGGTTATGGCTTCCTGTTGAAATCTCTAAACGAAGATAAAATAAGTTTTTCGAATCGGTTTGAAACCATTTTGTGATAAAGACATACCTGCATATGCCGTTCTCTTGCGGCGGTGCTACTCCGTTCATCCACCCAGGCAGATCTGAGGACCTTTACGGCGACCTGGTACGCGCGAGGCCAAGTTTGTATATGAAAGCCATGAAAAGGTCGACGGGCTCACCTCTTCTGGAAGCGCATCCGAGGGCGTGGAGAACCATACTTTGCACCGCCAGACGTCGCTGTAACCACCGAAGCAGGAAGGTTTTCCTTTCGGCTCGCTGATGCATCCCTGGAACGAACGTTTTGCTGGCCAAAAACGGAGCTCCCGTGGAGTACCGGCACCGGAATCCAGTGATGAGGGTGAGACCGCCGGCAGTGTGTTTGACCGAGCGGACGATGTTTGCGCAGTTGAATTCATGGCAACATTTCCGGGGGTTTGAATTCTTGTGAGACAGCTCGGCTCGATGCTCGTTGAGGTTACAACCGCCGGCTGTAGGTTGGGCGGAGCAGATGATGTTTGCGGAACGGGCTCCATGGCACCCTCTGTGAAGATTGGCGTCATGCTTGTTGGGGGTATACTGGTAGAGTCAGTGTCAGGCGGTGATATCCCCTCAGTGCTTCGGGATTCGACTCACCCAATTGGGTCTGTCTTGACGTTCCAAAATCTGGAACCAAGGGTTGAATTTGAAGAGTTAGTGGTGGTTCCACTCGAGCCTTTTGCACTTTATAAAGTGGGGCGCGGGAGTTTTGAAGCTTCAAGCAGAGGTTGGGAGGGTTGACGGTATGCAAAATATAGAGTTTGGATGTTTTGAACTGACGGTGAGGGGTTTGAAGATATGCAAAATGCAAAATTATAAGGCTCAAGTCAAGGTGCTTTGTGGTGTGGACATGCTGGGGTTTTTAAGGATTCAAGCCTAGGGGGGGGTCCGAGGGCTCCAAGCCAAGAGAAGAGGGCTGCGAGTCGGCCCGCCTCCATCTTCTTCAGCTCCACCTCCGCCAGCTGCAGCGCCTTTTGCGGACTCGGGTCGGGCGCAGCGGGGAGAGTGGGAGACCTGTCAGAGTCGGGGTCATGACCGAACCAGCGAGATGTTTGGGCTGCTTACGTCAGCAGAGCGATCACCTCCACAGCCTCGGCGCTCGGGAGCTACCCCGACTCTACTACGTAGGAGGCAGGTATTGTTGGAGCTGGACGATACGTTTCACAATACCAACTCGTGGCTGGTTTATCCGCTCAGCTCGTGCACCATCTACCCCTCTTTAATCACTTCCTCATATTTCGCATCACATGACGAGCGATAGAGAGGTTTGGCTTGCGTGTGGGATGCATGCGCAATCCTTGATGCTCTAAATTTCAGTATCTTTTGTGCTCTTTTGTGCTGTCATCCCCTTTCCAGGTTTTACCAGTCGCAAAATTCGTGCCGTGGCAATAGAAATTGTTGTGCCAAGGAATGAGAGTCAGAGTAAACAAATGACATCACGGGGCGTTCGATCTTGACCGTCCAATTCAATGAAAACCACTCCCTGACAACCGGTCGCTTGAATCAGAGTCACTGTTTACATGATCTTTCTCTATATATACCAGACGTGGCAGGTCTCTGGACTTGACACAACGACTCTTGATCCCCTCCACCCTCTTCCCTTTCCTCACCCTCCTACCGCCACTCTCGTTGCCTTCATCATCTGCCGTCGTCGCCGCTCGACTCTTGACTCTCAGCCGACACAAGTTATGCACGCTGTCAACATCCGCCAAGTCTTCCTCGTCCGAAGCGCGTCGTCTTTGGCACCGACGTCGCGCCTTGTGGCCCATCTCGAGTTTCCGGGTGAGTCTCAAACGTGCTCAACTGTAGTCAGTCCAAGCTCTAACTACGCGGTGTCTCAGTCATGCTCGGGCTTGGGCCTAGGCTTTTCTCAAGATAACGCAATGACCGGACAAGGGTTTCACCGCCGTTTGCCGGACCGTAATGCTAGCTTGCCTAGTAGTCCTTGGTAAATTCGGTCTGGTGCTTATTCTCCCGGGGGTCTGGGCGTCAAGGACGGTTGTGGTGCGTCCGACGTCGTGGGCTACAACATGCTCGGTCTTGTACCGGGACACTGGGGTAACCCGCCACCATGCGGTCGCTGTACCTTTGTACTTGCGACTGTTAATTCTCTACCGTGTTTCGTTCGGGGTGAACAGACGAGTTTGGCGTGTACCAACCTTCATTTTGACATTCCCGACCGTTTAAGATTCTTGGTGGGAGGTCGTCGACATACGGATGGGTTGTTGGACATGCATCCGCGTCTTGACGTATCTCTCACCAGTGGGCCATCTCGAGTTTCCAGGTGAGTCTCCGAGGTGCTAAACTGCAGTTGGTCCAAGTTCTAACTTCCCGACCGTTTTAAGATTCTTGGTGGGAGGTCGTCGACATACGGATGGGTTGTTTGGACATGCATCCGCATCTTGACGTACCTCTCA
>WSUB01000080.1:0-136744 GCA_019633425.1 Tulasnella sp. 424 | reverse complement strand
TTTTAAGATTCTTGGTGGGAGGTCGTCGACATACGGATGGGTTGTTTGGACATGCATCCGCGTCTTGACGTATCTCTCACCAGTGGGCCATCTTGAGTTTCCAGGTGAGTCTCCGAGGTGCTAAACTGCAGTTGGTCCAAGTTCTAACTTCCCGACCGTTTTAAGATTCTTGGTGGGAGGTCGTCGACATACGGATGGGTTGTTTGGACATGCATCCGCATCTTGACGTACCTCTCACCAGTGGCCCATCTCGAGTTTCCGGGTGAGTCTCCGATGTGCTAAACTGCAGTTGGTCCAAGTTCTGACGACGCGACCTTCGCTTTGACATTCCCGACAGTATTAAGATTATTGGTCGGAGGTCGTCGACATACGGATGGGTTGTTTGGACATGCATCCGCATCTTGACGTACCTCTCACCAGTGGCCCATCTCGAGTTTCCGGGTGAGTCTCCGATGTGCTAAACTGCAGTTGGTCCAAGTTCTGACGACGCGACCTTCGCTTTGACATTCCCGACCGTATTAAGATTCTTGGTGGGAGGTCGTCGACATACGGATGGGTTGTTTGGACATGCATCCGCATCTTGACGTACCTCTCACCAGTGGCCCATCTCGAGTTTCCGGGTGAGTCTCCGATGTGCTAAACTGCAGTTGGTCCAAGTTCTGACGACGCGACCTTCGCTTTGACATTCCCGACCGTATTAAGATTCTTGGTGGGAGGTCGTCGACATACGGATGGGTTGTTTGGACATGCATCCGCATCTTGACGTACCTCTCACCAGTGGCCCATCTCGAGTTTCCGGGTGAGTCTCCGATGTGCTAAACTGCAGTTGGTCCAAGTTCTGACGACGCGACCTTCGCTTTGACATTCCCGACCGTATTAAGATTCTTGGTCGGAGGTCGTCGACATACGGATGGGTTGTTTGGACATGCATCCGCATCTTGACGTACCTCTCACCAGTGGCCCATCTCGAGTTTCCGGGTGAGTCTCCGAGGTGCTAAACTGCATTCAGTCCAAGTTCTAACAACGCGTTTGTCTCAGTTATGCTCGGGCCCGGGCTTAGGTTGACCTCAAGATACTGCAATGACCGGACAAGGCTTTCACCGCCGTTTACCGGACCGTAATGCTAGCTTGCCTAGTAGTCCTTGATAAATTCGGTCTGGTCCTTATTCTCCCGGGGGTCTAGGCGTCAAGGACGGTCGTGGTGCGTCCGACGTCGTGGGCTACAACATGCTCGGTCTTTGGACTGGGACACTGGGGTAACCCGCCACCACGCGGTCGCTGTACCTTTTGTACTCGCGACTGTTCATTTTGGGGCTCTTTGACGCGGGCCTCCACGTGGCGAGTCCTGGACAACGGACCTCTTCGTCGTCAGTCGGCGAATGAGGACGGCTGACCGCGTTTCTTTGTAAAGATCGTGTCTTCTTCTCATGTACTTCAGTAGTTGATTGATTATGCTGCACCGAAGTCCTTCCACATACGATCCAACAAACCTTGGTCTTGGTCCTCTAAACCCCGGGGAATGATGTCGTCCGGACAGTAGAAGACTTCAGGATTCATAACTGAAATGCATGGGACTTGAGAAGCACAGCCTCAATAACCACTGTAGCCCCATGAACGCCAGCCACGGCTAGGCCCGCTGAGAGCTAGAGTACTAACTGGCAGACCGGACATCACGTGATATCGGAGACGTCGGAGTGGCAGGCAAGTCGCCGTATATCTCCGTGTTCGAACATGCAAACGACGCGCCAACACCACAGTCTGAACCCTCTTTCGGCAACTTATTTTTGATTCTCAAGGGAGGTACTTATAAATGGCACCTAAACGTCCAGCGACATCATCTACACCTACCAAGAGCAAAAGAATGAGGACAGAATCCAGGAATAATAACGGAAAATCGAATACGGGGCAGCAGAGGTTAGATAGTTTCTTCGCTTCGCCAGCAAAAGGTTCGGGGATCACTGGTTCGACTCAAGCCCAGAAAGAAGGACCGAAGTGGATGAAGGCTGACGCGAAAGGGAAAGGGAAGGCTTTCTCTGGCGAGGTTATTGAGCTGGATTTGAGCTCGAGTGACGGGGATGATGGGGTGGTAGAAATGGACGTGGTCGAATCGAAAACACCAGTAATGTTGGAAGAACGAAGACAGGAAAACGATGAAGCCCTGGCGATCCGGCTGGCCAAGGAGTACGGGACGTTTCCTGACGTTGTGAAAGGGGAAGAAGTGGAGGAGGTTTACGGAGTCCCTGGACCCTCAAATTCAAAACTAGCATCGACTTCAAGGTCAACCTCGGCATCGACGAGACGGCCATCACCCATGGCTTCTCCCGCTAAGCCGAAAGCGATCTTTGGCATGCCAACAACGGCTTCTAGCAAGGAACCAGTGGTGTATCCAGATCTGACCTCCGACCCACTCCTGTTCGACGTCGGTACCTGCCCCTGGGCACCGGCCTCTGGAGCGACAACCAAAAATCCTCAAGGCTCCTCAAAGTCAACACCAGCCCCGTATTCATTCCTAACGCACACGTTTGTCACCTTATCCTCCACCCGCTCTCGAATCATCCTTGTCAACACACTCGTCAACACCCTTCGGCTCATCATCACGCACGACCCAACGTCGCTCCTGGCTACGTTGTACCTGTTGTCCAACTCCATCTCGCCGGCTTATGTGCCTGTTGAAATGAGCATAGGACCCAGTATCATTTCGAAGGCGATACAGAGCATTTCGGGATTGTCAGGTCCAGCGTTGAGGAAGTTGTGAGTCCTCTAGTCTAACTCGCTAGCTCGGTGACATTTCTCACTAATTCTTTGCCATCGTATACAAAGGTTCAACTCCACAGGAGACCCAGGCGACGCCGCGTTTGAAGCGAAATCCTCAGTCCGCACGCTCATCCCACACCCACCGCTTCTCATCCAAGGCGTCTACGATTCCCTTTTGAAAATCGCGTATTCAAGAGGAAACGGCGCAGCGAAACAGAAGCAATCTATCGTGGAAAAGCTTCTCGTCTCGGCAAAAGGAGAAGAATCTCGGTATTTGGTTCGGACACTGGCTCAGCATATTCGTGTGGGCGCAGTGAGGACGACGATGATTTCGGCTTTGGCGAGAGCGTTGGTTCTTTCAAGATCGCCATCACCGCGGTACCCTCAGCCACCCTCGGACTCGGAGCTTTTCGCTTCCTCGGAGTTGATGGCGAAAGTCAAACCTCTCCCAGCGACCAAGAAGAAAACCGCAGAGCCTGATACCGCAAGGGAGGAAGTGAAGGAGAGATTTTTGAAAGCAGAATCCTTATTGAAGAGGGTGTTCGTTCAACATCCAAATTACGGACATATAGTGAAAGCAGTCTTGGACCATGGGTTTGAGAATCTTGCGGAGCAAGTCCCTCTGGCAGTCGGTAAGTTTGATCTTCTCCTGTCCATCTCCGCCTTTAGCTGAATTATATGTCCCTTCGTTCACTGTAGGGGTGCCTTTGCATCCTACTCTGGGTTCTCCTACGCGATCTCTCGACGAAATCTACGAGCGTCTCGGAGACTTGTCCTTCACAGCCGAGTTCAAATACGACGGGCAGCGGGTGCAAATGCACGCGTGCAAACGCGACGGAGAGTCCAAGCATCTGGTCAAGTTGTTCAGTCGGCATTTGGAGGATATGACCGAGAAGGTAAGGCAGACGCAAGTCCCGATTCCAGATGTGAATTGGCACTGATGAGCTCCTGCTTCCAGTATCCTGACATCCTTTCGCTCGTGGACTGCATATTCGAAAATTCGCCAGATATATCGTCATTCATAATTGATGCCGAAATTGTTGCGGTGGATCCGGTCAATGGGGATGTGCGATCGTTCCAGGAGTTATCCAATCGACCCAAGAAGGACGTCAACCTGCGCGACGTCAAGGTCGTGGTTTGCGTGTTTGTATTTGATCTCATGTATTTCAACGACCAGGTGAGCAATATCCTACACTTGTGACGCTTGGCATACCATTCGATTGCTTATTGGATCCCCCGTTAGATCCTTCTCAGCGAGCCATTTCGTACGCGGCGAGACTTGTTACGGACCAAGTTCCCACCGTACATTCCAGAAGACAAGTACACAGCTCGCCTTGATCACGTCGAGAGCTGCGAGGGCGATGCCGGCAGAGAGGTTGTGGAGGAGTTCTTTCAGCGGGCCGTGGAGAGTAAATCGGAGGGCTTGATGATCAAGGTGATATTTGGCCGTTGATTCTTGGGGCGCGCTCTGATAGCTTCTGCAAAGCTCCTTGATAGTGGAGAGGTTGTCGAGGTTGTTGATGAAGGCGACGGCGACGATGTTGCTATGGAAGATACCGCCACCGGCTCGCCGAAGAAAGAGAAAAAGAAAGCGACTCGGAGAAAGCCTTTACCTGCAACATACGAACCAGGTCAGGCCAATCCCCAACCTAGATACCTTGGCAAACTCCATGTCTGACGTTTATGTTGGCAGACAAGCGAACGTCGGCATGGCTAAAATTGAAAAAGGACTACGTTCAAGGTCTGGGAGATTCCTTCGACCTTGTTCCTGTCGGAGGTTGGCATGGACTGGGGAGGAAGAACAAATGGTGGAGCCCCGTCCTACTAGCGATTTTTGACCCAAAGCGGGATTGCTTGGTTGCGGTGTGCAAGGTTAGTATGTAGCTACTATTATTGCTAGCGGCATGGTACTCATGACTCTCGCTTTTCTGTGTACGATTAGTGCATGTCAGGCTTTACGGATGCCTTTTACCAGGTGCGTTTGCCTCCTTGTGGCCCTGAACCCTCGTCGGGGGTGGCTAATCGGACCTTGAACTCTTAGGCAATGGCGGACAAATACAAGCTAGACTCTGACATGTGCTCGAAACAACCATTCCCTGGGATTCAGGTGGATTATGGCGGTACGTCCGTCGTTTCACCACCCTTCTGGCATTGCGTTTCAGCTGACTTGTGTGAACTCGACCCACCACTTCGCACGCGCAGACCTACGGCCATCAGTTTACTTCAAACCATCAGAAGTATGGGAACTTCAAGGTGCAGACATAACGATCAGCCCGCGCTCAGTAGCTGCGCTTGGGCTCATCTCAGACCAGCGAGGCCTTAGGTACGTACTGCCTTCTGAGCTTTGAGTTTTCCCTGAGACCTCGATCACACTCATCTCAATTCCGGGGTCCCTGATCGCTAGTATCCGCTTTCCCCGCTTTATCCGTATGCGTGAAGACAAGTCGATCGAGGACGCGACGGGCCCGGACATGTTGGCAGACTTGTATCGCAAACAGGAGGGTCGGAACGGGGGAAAGACGAATGGAGCTACTGGAGGCGTCGATGAGGGGGAACTCTTAGATCCGGAATCTGAAGAAGAGGAAGATCTAGAGGACGAGGAGGAAATATGATAAGGCGGAGGCCGAATGATAAGCTTTGGCTTCGCGAAGCTTCACCTCCTCGGACCACTTCACATTGGAGACTGAGGTTAGGAGACCACGTCCGTTCGCTGCTGTTGCGCGGGCTCGGTAGAGAATAGTACGCCCTGAGGCACCACCTTCGAAAATGATTTGATGCAAAGGAAGAGACTAAGGATACACAAGAGAAGACAAGCGAAACGTGACACAACATGCTTATGTTAAATGGGGTAGACCCGGACCCGGACCAGCTGGAATCGTACGAACGAACAAACTTGGGACACATTTTGAGTGGGATGAAGAACGAACGATGAGAAGTGATCATGAAGACATGAGGAGGGGAGGAATGCAGTGTTTGTGTGAGACATGAAACGAAAAAGACGAAAGAAGAAAGAAATAGGGGAAATATGAATGCTCTGAATTGAGCTTGTTAAATGCGAATACTTTCGCATTTACGTTCGACTCCAAGGCCGTTCCAATTTGAACATTCTCGAAGCAGCGCTCGAAACTTTCTTGGCATCTCCGCCGTCCGGAGCTCCAACTACGTTGTTGTTGAGGGATTCCTTGACGTTGCTCTGACTGCTTTTACGATCCGGCAACGCATTCCGCACTTTCTTCCACAACCTGCTCCGACTTCCCTCTTTGACCGTCCCTCCGCCACTATTCGAATTCGACACGGGAGCGCCGACGGGTGGTTGCTTGGCCGCGGCTTTCAACGTGGTGCCCGTCCCGCTTGGAGGTTCCTTCGTCCCGAAGAAGGCTTGCACGGTAGGCGAGGAGCGAGGTGTGTTTGGGTTGGACGCGTTCAGGATGAGGACTGGAGAGGTCTGGTTCGGTTCGTTGGGGTTGTTCTCGAGTTGAGAGGACAGACCCGCTGGGGGAGTTGGGGGTGATAGACTTGATGCGGAGGACGAGACGTCCGGTAACGCGAGAGTGTCTGGGTCGATCTCTCCTGAATAGGGTTGCAGCTCGGGGTGCATATGAGGCGTAGCGAGGATAGCCGAGTTGCCTCCCGGAGTGTCTAACCCGCCGGTGTCGACCACATCGTTCGCGAGTAAAGGTTCCTCCAACCCCATCATACTCCGTTGAAGAGGAGACGACGACAAATTCACCCCAAACTGCTCCAACTTTGCGTTGATCGCTTTCATCTCCTCCGAGTTGTTCTCTTCTTCTTCCTCTTCGTCGACGTCCAGCTCGTGTGGGGCAACGTAGCTTCCGACGCGGGAGTGGTTCCGCAGGTGAGTTGGGGAGGTGGAGGTCGGTCGGGTGTCGAAGGACCCGGTTGTTGATGTCCGGGAACGAGAGCGGGTGTGGCTGCCAACGCTGCTACCTGGTAGGTAAGGTACGCCCGGTGGATGAGGATGAGGGTGATGGTGGAGGGGCAGTGACGTTGCGCTCCCGTTCGGACTAGCCCCATGACCGTGCCCATCCGCCGACCCCGGCGTTTTGTTATTCCCTCCCCCATCGTGTTTCCCGTAGATGGTCGACCTCGGGGATCCAGGGTTCGAGAAATTCCAGTCCCATGAAAACCGGGTATTGTGCACGGACGTCAATGATGGTGAGCCCAGTGCGAGTGGGTGAGCTTTGTGCTTTTGCGGTTGGTGTGGTTGAAGGGGGTTGATTACTTGGCGTTCTTGTCTGTCCACCAGAGGCGGGAGGCCGACTGCACGCCAGGAAAATGAAAACAGGGAAAGAGGGGGTGAATGAACGATTATTAGAGCCCAGATGGGAAGGAAGCGTACCCAGTAGAGTTCCAACGAGGTAATTTTTCTTCTTTACATTCTTGAATATATCGTGCTTCAAGAGCGCCTCTGCTGTCGGCCTGTAAACAATACGGATACCAAAGCAGGAAGACGTCAGTCGTTCATTCCAAACGAAACCCCGTCTTTCTCGATATCTCCGCACCGCACCTTTGAGCCGGATCCTTGACCAGACAACTATCCACAAACTCCTTCAAACCCTTGGAGTACTTGAACTTGCCCGCGTCCCGATCCAACGTGGGTGGAGCATTCTGCAACGTGCTCAACAAAACCCGCTTTACGTCCCTCTCCCGACTCCCCGGAGCTCGGCCCATGCACATTTCGATGACGGTGATACCGAGGCTCCAAATGTCCGCAGAGGAGTCGTACTGCTGTTGGGTGATGACTTCGGGTGCCATCCATGAGGGCGTCCCCACGAAGCTTTTCCGTTTTTTGAGCGTCACCTTACTGTCGGTGCTGGGGTTGGTGGGCAGTTTAGGTCTGGCGCCGTAGACGAGCGGCCCGCTACTCGAAGCGCCGTAGCCATTCCGAACAGCGTTCATCATGCCGTTTTGACCGGCGTCTTCTTCATCTGAGAGTGAGACTGCAACGCCGAGGTCACCTAGAAGGACCCTGTTTTGATGTTGGTGGTGGTTGTTGTGTCGTATTTCCGCAGTTTTCGACACGTTTCACAAGGAGTTGCCAAGACCAAAACGGATAACAAGGAGGTGGCCAAGATCCAATTAGTTGCCTTCTTTCAGGGTTGATCAAAGGGGGGGAGGGGGGCAATACGCACGTTCCGTCGTCGTCGACGAGTAAATTGGCAGCTTTGATGTCGCGGTGGATGAAACCGTTGATGTGGAGGTAGTTGAGGCCTTGGAGCGCTTGGTACAAGATGCATTTCACCACATCCTCTTCCACTGGTCTTCCGTCAGGATTGCTCGAAACAGACGAGTTACGGGTAAGAAGGACTTACGACCGTCAATAAAGGAATATTTGATGATATCAGCTACGCTTCCTTTATTCATAAGCCGCACGGCGATATAAAGTTGGGGCCCCATCATCCAGCAGCCGCGTACTCTCAGGACGTTGGGATGCTGCGGAATCGGCACAAAAGCCAAGAACACGTTAGGAGCAGAAAGAACCACTCATGATTTCTCACTCACCTTGTTTAGAGACATGAGTTGGGTTTCTCTGGTGAGGAGACGTAGGGCGGGTGGAGTAAGTTTGTCGAGGTTGAGGACTTTGAGAGCGCACGGCATATCTTTTACTTTGCCCGTTTGTGGGATTTTGTAATGATAGACTGCTTGATATACGATTGAACTGGCCCCGAAACCGATGGGTGATAATCGCGTGTAGTCGGCGGCGTTGTCAGAGTACATGAGCCATTCATCCTCAACCGCCCCAATGAATTTTCGTTCTGCTAGTGTCGAGTCCATCGCAAGCGAACGACGGACGGAGATTATTGATGGTGAAGAGGAGGTGGTGGTCGGGGGAGAAGGAGGAGAGAAGGGAGTGGATTTGACAGTGGACTTTAGGGTGGGGTGTGTTGATTCCGGCGTCTCACGCGCATTTAGGGGTGGCAGTTGAAAAGGCGGCGCGCTTACGTCTGACTATACACCCTCAAGCTCACTCAGACTGCCGAGCTAAACGGAATACTCTTGCAAGTACACACGTGCCTGCCACTTTGTACATACAAAACTCTACTCACCTAAATTCAAATCAGGGTCTACCGGGTGATTTCGACCCGAACTGCGGTCGACTCCTTCCGAATTCGACCAATACGCCCAGTTTGCCTCCCAACCTAGGTGGGCGCGCTCGAGAGGGGGGAGGAGGGTATGTTGGCGGCCATGGCAGATATGCCGCCTGGCAGTCTTTGTCACCAAAAAACACAGTCTTGGGTCGGGAAGCGCCGAACCGGTAATCTCAATGGCGCTCCAGGCGTTCAAGTGGCAGGTTATCTATCGCCAGACGTGCATCACTTGCTTTTGCACGTTTCATTGGTCCTGATGCACCTGAAGACTACTTAAACCTTTTATAGGCCTCTCGGTAGAGATCGATGTATTTTATTCTGATCTTGAGCTCGGCATTCTATACAGAGGGATTGGAAACGAGGTTTTGTCTTCGTTATCAACTGTTCCCGGAGCTTCCTGCACACTACCGATAAGTATCCGCCCACGGTAAACTCAGGCCTTCGCTGTCTAGCTCACGAGACTCGAATGTTTTGCTGATGGATGATCTAGAAACCCATCTGATATTTCCGATTTGTGACATCCAGTAGCCCACCAATCCGCTTGGCATGGCTTGGCTGAGCTTGTCGGTGGCGTCATGCGATTGAGCCGTTCCCCGACAGTGTCGCAGGGCCGATCAACCTAAAAGTCTGTCGACATGTGAATTCAGACTTGAACCGCGACGATATTTAAGACTGTAGAAACCTGTTAGCCTACGGTCATGATCTGCCAAAGTGAGATTCTTGAGCTACCAGATATCGTCAGATGAAATGCAAACGTGTGTTTTAGCGCCTGATTCGAGATCTGAGCTCACAAAACCGGCCCGATGGCCAAAGTCACGTTGACGGGGATCTTGTGTAAGGCGAACGGGGAACTTTGTTACCTAAAGCCAACCGCGAGAAACCGGATTTCAAAGTATTCCGCCACCACCCACCCGCGAAGTGTTCCCTTGCCACCTCCTTTCTTGCGCGACACGAACCTCGTATTATTAAACTACAGGCGCTCCTACTACTTTTACCAGGAATAATTTTGTTTTCAACTATGGACCGAAGACGAAGTGGAGGAAGCGGCGCCAAGACCCGTCCCCCAACAACCGAAGGTTCGGAAAATGGTTACGTCTCTTCCTACATAGTCTCGACCTGCTTACATGTCACAATCGTTTTTAAACATTTACCAAAAACAACAGCTCTCCAACATTGGTCCCAAACCCTCACCTCCCTCCGCGAAGTCTCTCGAATGCAATCTCAACCTTCACCTCCACCGGAAGCCGTTCGCAAAATCGACAAATGGATGGGAAACCTGCCTCCTCCTTCCTCAGACGACTCTCCTCCATCTGAATCTTTCGAGAACTTGAAGGCGATTAAGCAAAAACTGATACCCGGGTTGAACGATATCAAAGCCGGTGCTGAAGCCGAGGCCAAGTGAGTAGTGTTGGGGGGATGTACGGAACGCGGTTTCCGATTGACTATTTTGGGACCTTTTGCGCAGGGCTATCGGAGAGGCACTAGCGAGCCTTCAAGCGTTAATCGCTTTACGAAAAGGACCTGATGGTAAATTCCAACCATTCGATATCACACCACTCACCGCTCACCCTCCCTTTCCGACCAGACAAAAACCGAATCAAACGCGCCCGAGCTTCCTCCCCTTCCTCCTCCCTCCCAGGCTCCCCAGCGGCACGTTCACTCTCATTTACGGGTTTACCACAGCAACAATCCCAACAGCAATCCCAACCTCCAGCTCACCAACCTTCCACCACCACCGGCCTCTCCCGAAGCGGTTCTCAAACCCAATCGCGCGACCATCGAGCAAAACGCGAATGGCTTTTGTCCCAGTTGCCTTTACAGGCCGGTCGCAAAGTCGCTTTTCGTCAACCGTCGGGTGGGAAAGTCGGGGGTGGTGGTGCGGAGGGCGCGGATGGGGATGTCGAGACGAGTTGGATCTTGGTTACGGTGAAGAAATGTATTGGAGGGGATCGGAACAAGTAAGTGTCCGGGGGTGGGGGGGTAAAGCGAACTTTACATCCCCATTCAACGCCCCTCCTCGTCGTTCGGCAACACTTTCGCGGTGACTAAACTTACTCCCCTAAAATCTCTACCAGGTACGAAGTAGAGGATGAAGACCAAGAGGACCGAAAACCAGGCGAACCAGGAAAGGTCTACAAAACGACCGTCAAGAATCTATTACCTTTACCGGACCCAGCGGCAACACCCGATAGTCCAAGCCATTTGAATTCGTACGATGAATTCCCATCGGGGAGGAGCGTATTGGCGCAGTACCCAGATACGAGCTGTTTTTACAATGCGGTGGTTGTTTCGGGTCCGAGGGATTCTCAGAGGGTGAGTTGTTTTTAGAACTCTCTTTTTTGGCCTGAGCACCTTTGCGTGCAACCACTTGGCCCCGTCTATACCATTTCGCGTGACTGACGTTATCTCTGTCCCTGTCTGTTCCATCCCTACATAGGTGCCCGGACAATCAAAGAACGCTCCAGTGTATCGACTCAAATTCGAGGATGACGATGATCAGATCCGTGTTGTAGACGCTCATTTGGTAGTGGAAGCTCCGCCACAGTAACTGTGGTAGTGTAAATAGTATGTTTTACTCTACGTTTTGACGGAATGGAATTCGGACAGAAACATGGTACTACTTCGACCGTAGGCGCGCTTTCAGCGACGTACGCATCACTCGAGATATGTACATGACAGACTCGACTTTGACCAGGTTCTCATTCGTCTTCATCCATCTGGTCCAATACGGACGGAGCCGACGAGTTGTCGTCGTCGTCGTCGACCCAGTCACTGGAGCCGCTCTCGACCTCCCAATCATTGTTCCATTCCAGGCCCCATTCAAAAGTATGCAGACTCGTGCCGAGATCCACAACAGCCTGGTCTCCCGAGGCCCATGAACCTCCCGACTGCGTTTCCCATTCTCCGTCAGTTGCTTCACCGTCGTCGTCGCTTGGTGTCTGAACTGTCTCCACGTGAAGGTGTTCGACGTATCCTTGAAGGCGAGCCAACTCGTCGATTGGAGGAATGTGGGACTCGTTCCATCCGCGCAGAACCACCGATTCTAACGGTGCGATTCGCGTTTGACGACCGTCGGCGTCTTGCGGTTGTTGGAATAAGGTCCGCCTTGAAGTGATGAGCTGGTCAATGAGAGGGAAGAAAAGGCCTGACTCCTCGTCGAGAGACTCGTTGTCCAGGGTGATATGTGTTAAGCACGGAAGTGCAAGTAGTGAGCCACCCGAGGGTACCGCTAAACTCGCTAGGGCTTCGCTAGTCACGTCAGACGACGCTATACGAAGTTTCTTGAGGTTGGGTAGTTGCGCGAATACGGCCGTCCACATGTTCGGCGTCATGCAACAGTTGTGAAGGTCGAGTTCTTCGAGTTGGGGATTTTCCGAGACCAACGGTAAGAGCGCCAGCTCGGACATCCCGTTTGCAGGTTGGGCTTTCAACCAAGGACGTCGAGCCAAGTAATGATATCCGTGCAAACTATTGGGCTCCAGGAACGCGATGGTTGCTGAGACGAGGTTGGGTGTCTGGAGGGCACCGAAGAGGTATATCAACACCTCTCTCGGAACGCGAGTGAGGGTTATGGCTTGGAGGTGAGGGAGGGAGATGTCGGTCTCGGAACCAGCGTCTTCGCCTTCATCGTCTGAAACAAGGCTAAGAAACTGGAAATTCGATATCTCCAAACTTTGGAGGGACGGCATTAATAGCAACGCTTCCCTCAAACCGGATAATCCCATCTCCCAGCACTCGGTGACTTTGAGGGAGATCACCCTTTCGGAGTAAATCGAGCTGAACGTCTTCATCGCCACTCCTTCAAGTCGGATCCTCCTCGGTTTACAATTGAAGCGGGCTTTTGCATTCGCTGGAACCGGGGTGTGGATCAGAAACCCGTGGTCAAACTCATCCAAACTGGATGCTTCTAGCTCGGAAAAGCCTTGTAGTGCTATAGATCTCCAGCAGGCGTTCGTATATCTCATTTCTAGAGATGCTATTCGGGCGGCATGAGGTCGAATTATCGCTTGGAAACCTTGTAACTTGGAAATTCCTTGGGCTACGTCCGTGGTGAGTAACAGGAGGGATGCTCGGATTTGAAGGAGGTACGATCCCGAGCGCTCCAGGTGAGCATGGATACGTTCGCTGGGAAAGTTGATGTCGATTATAGTCCAAAGACTTGGCGCAGAAAGGGTGAAGCTCCGTAGGGCGCTGTTCACATGCGATGCTGCCAGAACGACGTGTGGATCGCCTTGCAGTGCAAGTTGAATGATTGCGGCAAGAATTTCATATGGAAGGCCTAGAAATCCGACGCGGTACGTGATGATGGGCTTGTCCATCATGATGGAAATGTCCTCCGATTCGTGGCTCGGTTCAGGGCTCCCGCGCGGTGATTGATCGTTCTTGCTCAACCTGAAAGAAAGGCAAGATCAGCATATTTAGAGTCAAAGGTTTCTTCTCTAAACTCACCATTTGTACATTTTGTTTAATATCGCATCCTTCACCGACACTTCAGTCGCGTGCTGGTTTTCGACCCACATTGCCCCCCTGATCCCCGAAAAGAAATATAGGAATGCGTGGTTAGCTGACCCGCCTAATACGCAGTACCGAGAGACTTGGCTTGCCATTCTACAACATCTCGAACCCTGTAGTTTGGCTTATAAGATGGATCTTCTTCATGACAATCCGCTGAGTCCGAACGGTATTCGTCCCGTGTTTCTGGGTCATCATCTACAAGCGCATCCGTGGTATACGTCCAAATCGGACCAATGTCGTCCCAAACAGAGGGCATTTCGTTGCTGATTACGCGGGCGATTTGGAGCAGGAACGCCAAATCCGGGCTGTCGTCGTCATCATCCAATGGCGGCTTAATTTGCAACTCATCGGGTATCCCTTGATCCATGGATTCGGGTTCCGACTTGGCCATCGGGTATGTGACGGGGTTATGAGAGGCTCGTTAGGTAGTGTACGGGCGGTGGTGGTCAAAAACCGTGTATAAAAGGGCCTCGAAATGTTTGGCGTGGCTAAATGTGGATCCGTACGTAAACGCCGTGCATATGAAAAGTACTTTCAACGTCTTTGCTCCCAAGGCGAATTAATTTATGTAATGCCCCTTCTGTGGCTCTTGAGTCTAGCTCCAGTACGTATACTGACCCTTTGACATGCGGGCTTCCGAGTTTTGATCCCGGGCCGGATGCGGCCATCCCCGAGCCTAAGGACAAACCGCTTTCTCGCCGCGTCGGCCGTTTTGCTGGATATAACTGGGACTGTCACGTTCGACGACACCATCAACGAGAGTGGCGGTAAAGCTATCAGTAGTGTTCATCGACCCAACATCGAAACTTCTTCCGCACGAGCATAGAGAAACTGTCAAGACACGCCGAGGTATCCTACCTGCTGCTTTTTTTGCGCCTCGTTCTGAGCAGGTAAATGACTTGTCGCATATTTATTCTGTATTCCAGCTCGGTATGTCACGCTTGAATAAGACATCTTCGTCTGAGTGGTGGGCAGCCTAGAAGACGGCGCAGAGGGAAGCGATTTGCCGTCCTGAGATGGATGAAGAGCCAGATGGCCCTCTTTGGCGATGAGTTCAGCCAAAGCACCGAGAGCGCCGGCGGGATTGCTTTTGGTACGAGTAGTGCAATGTCGCTAATCCTGTGATCCTCCGATTCTCGCGAGCTAGCAGGGAATCTGATCGCGTGAGATTAGACAACTGACCTAATATCATTCTACAAGGCTTTCAATGGAGAACGGCTAATCATGGCTAAAAGGTTGAAACTCAGACCCTTATAAACCCCTGAGCGAAGCGAAGGGTGCGGCCTTCTGGAGAGGAGGGCTGGGGAGTCTGCCTTTTTGCCTTGACATACGAAAACCAACGTCGCTGCCTTGGCGGGCAGGCAGCCATCGTGGCCTATACCGGCGCTGTTAACTTCAAGCCCGCAAGTCTGTCCTCAATTTCCACCGACCTTTCATGTTTCTTGACAGATGGAAACATACTTCCAGCTCCCGTTGACTTCGCAAATTGGTTTTGCTTGTGATGTAGTTTGTCCTAAGCACATAGGTTGATTCGTTACGCGTGCTGCAGCTATCGGATCTCTGGGAAATCACATGGGTCGAAAGGCTGTCATCCAAGGTTGACAGGTTTTCATGGGGGCGTTCTGTTCTTGAACGAGCCTGCCAGAGACTCGTAGGTTTTGACCGAGCAGCTCTAGCACACGTCGTGGGCTCCAAGAGGTGGTCCCCGAGTCGGGTGACCTGGCGAATCATCTATTGTATGGGGGTGGTATGACACAATGGATGAGGTTCAGCAAACGAGACTGCGGTATGTTTGATTAACTATAATCGGAAGGTGAACGATGAAGCCGAGAGGAAATATAGAGAAACATGCGCGAACCACTATATACATAATTCACTGCATACGGGATAACGCTATCCTCCGAACGTCACGCAGCAAGACCTGCTAAACACGAATAGGAATTCACTGTAACCTGTTGGCACACCAACAGGTGTCGTGTACTACAGACTGAGCGCGGAGGAGTAGGTAGCTATTCATGTCTCATTACAGTGAGCATTGCATGGGCAAGATTCCCTCGGCTTGTCCCATCGGTTGTCCGCCATCCAGGCTTTGATCTTTTCGAAGCCTGCCGCCCCGTAGATGCTCTCTGGAAGGAGGAGGTCATTGTCTTCCTCTTGCCGTTTATCCACGAGATCCCGCCGCATCTTGTCTAGTGTGTGCGCAAGGCTCTTTATTTCCGGCTCAAGCTCTCTGTACCATTCGGTAGTGTAACCCCTTGGCCGCTCCAGATAGGCTGCCTTGATGTTTGCAATAACCCCGAGCTCGTAGCGGTTGGAGACCCACCCCATCAAGGGATGTTCCTTCTTACCATGTGCCTCTTTCCCGTTTGCGTATACGCGTACAATCCACAGCAACGTCCAGCTCAGGGCCTCCACATCGAAGCCTAGTTGGTGTTCCGCGTTGGGATGTTTCAGCAGTTCGATCGGCATGAATGGCAATGTGCCCGTCCAATGAGGCGCTCCTGAACTTGAACCAATCCGATTGCTGAGATCGAAATCGAGCAGCCGTTCACAGTTGGGATCGCGCGCAAACCCTGTGCTGATCTCTCCATCCGCGTACCCCGGTGTGTTCAGGAACAAGGTGTTGCCTAGCCCTTTGAAGCGAACTGCCCATGTTGATAGCTGTGTGAAACTAGTGATGACCTCGATGAGGCGTTCCACCCAGTCGCAGAACGGACCGTATTGTTTGGATACGTGACCCCCAATTTGGAACCAGGATTCCTGCCTCTGCACCTGAATTTGATCCTCCTTGAGGTTTCCAAACAATCGTTCCCAGTTAAAATCCTGCCAGATGTCTTGCAGTTCCAAGAAGTTTAAGAAGCTGCCGGCCTCACCTTAAACACTGGGACTGCGTTCAGTTCAATTTTGAGAGAGTCGTCGACCTCACTTGCTTTGTATGCAGAGTCAGAGCGATTTGAGGATACTATTTGAGTTGTTGGAATTGAGTGTTCTTGCATGGTTTGCCGGTTCAGGCGAAGGCGCGTCGGTCTGGTGGTGTTACGCGGCGGCTCCGTTTGAAACTCCGACGTCTGTCACCGATCCGAAAAAGCGAAAACCCCGCTCAATTCAGGAACAACCACCCACACTCTCAGTGATGGCCGGCCTTGCGAGACTTGCTGAACGATGGACGAGTACCTGGAGCTGAGGTATATAGTAGCAGCTGAGGGTCGGCAGAGTGTAGAGGAGCAGAGGCCGGAGAAAAGACTTCGAGAAACCCGAAGGAAAATAATCAATATCAATTTCTAGTTCCTTTGGTTGTATTTGTAAATTAATAAGGTTGTGCGTAATGATTTAGAGCTTCAAACTGGTGTTTTAAACACATTCACACCCGCGTTCGAACCACAGCTATGAAGCTAAAGCTACCGTACATTTAAGTAGCTCAACGAGAAGAGTTTGTTTGGTATAACCGAACAGAGCGTTTCCAGTCTCGGCCCGCTAACCCCGGCCCCTGCCCTGCACTTCCCGATCAAACGTTACGTGACTTAGTCCCAACACACCGTCGTCCCAGACATTAAGGTGAGTGGCCGTATCCTAATTCTCGCCCACTCCCGCCAGCTCCATACCCCATTCTGAGCTATGCACGCGAGTGCCGAGATCCACAACAGCTTGGTCCCCCGAGGCCCACGAGCCTTCCGACTGCGTTTCCCACTCCCCATCGGTTGCTTCGCCATCATCGTCACTGTTTATCTGGAAAGTTTCCAAATGCAGGTACTCGATGTATCCTCGAAGGCGATTCAATTCCGTTGATCGGTAAATCGGAGGAATGTGGGACTCATCCCATCCCCGCAGAACCACGGATTGTAACGGTACGATTTGTGCTTGACCGTTCAATCGGTTAACTTGTTGCTGTTGGAACAAGTTCCACCTCGTAGTGATGAGCTCGTCGATGAAGGGGAAGAAAAGGTCCGACTCCTTGTCGAGAGACTCATTGTCAAGGGTGATATGCGTTAGGAATGGAAGGGCTGGTGAACTCCCTGGGGATACCACTAAGCTCGCTAGCGCTTCGCCAGTCACGTCGGACGAAGCTATGCGGAGTTTCTTGAGATTGCGTAGTTGTGAGAATACCGTCGTCCACATATCTGGCGTCATGCAACAGTTCTGAAGGTCCAATTCTTCGAGTTGAGGGTTTGCGGAGACGAACGGTAAGAGTACCACTTCGGACATCCCATGGGTAGGTTGGGGTTTCGTCCAATAGGCTATGGGGTTATATTCATGCAAGCCGTCGGGCTCCAGAAAGGTGATGGTTACTGAGACAAGACTGGGTGTCTGGAGGGCGCTGAGGAGTTCTCCTAAGACCGCCCTGGGAACGCGAACGAGGGATAAGGTCTGGAGGTGAGGAAGGGATATAGGATCGATACTGTTAACAGGTCCACCGGGATTGAACTCCGAGAGCTCTAAAATTCTGAGGTTGAAATCCGACAGTTCCAAATTTTGGAGGGACGGCATCATTCGTAACGCTTCTCTCCAGTGTGTAAATCCTCCCTCCCAGGTCTCCGTGACCTTCAGTGAGATGACTCTGGCAGAGTAGATTGGGAGGAACGTGCTGATTGGCAATCCTTCCAGGCGAATTCTCTTCGGTTTACAGTTGAATCGAAATTGTGTAGCCGTCGGAAAGGGCTGGTGGAGCAAAAGCCCATATTCGAATTCGTCCAAGCTGGAGAATGGCCCAAGCTCGAGGAAGCGAGCTAAGGCTGTATAGTTCCAAGCGGCGTTTGCATATCGCATTTCGAGAGATGCTATTCGGGCTGCATGAGGTTTGATCATATCTTTGAATGAGTCTAACTTGCGCATTGCGTGAGCGCTTCCTGTCGTCAGGAAAACAAGGGATGCTCGGACTTGGAGTAGAGATGATCCAGATCGTTCCAGGTGAGCCTGTATACGCTCGTTGGGAAACATGATGTCGATGGTGGTCCAAAGACTTGAGGCAGAGAGTGTGAGACTGCGTAGGGCGCTGTTTACGTGCGACATTGTCATGTTGACATGTGGATCTTCTTGCAGTACAAGTTGAATAATTCCTGCAAGGAGCTCGTATGGTAGGTCGAGAAGGCCCATGTGGTATGTGATGGCGGGTTTGTCTGTAATTATGGATATTGGCTCCGGCTCGAGGCTTGGTTCGGGGCTGTCTCTGAGCGATTCTTTTCTGCTCAGCCTAAAGAACTGAAGATCAGTATGCTAAAGAACAGAATTGTGTATTCGGTTCACCATTTGTATATTTTGTCCAATACCGGATGTTTCACCGACGCTTCAGTTGCGCCGTCATTTTCAACCCACACCGCTCCCCTGATTACCAAACGGTAAGATGCAACAGTGTATGGTTAATGACCTGTGAGCGCGCAATGCAAGAGGTCTAGATTACCATTTCACAAGATTTCGAACCCTATAGACTGGCGTATAGGATGGATCTTCCTCATATGTCGAGTCCGACTCATCTTGGTCAGCTTGCAGTTCTGGGTTTTCACCCCGGAGCACACCCTTGGCATGATTCCAATTTGAACCAATGTTGTTCCAAACATAGCGTGATGCTCTACAGATCTCGCCGCCGATTTCAAGCAGGAATTCCAAGTCAGGGCCATCATCACCCGTGGCTGGTCCGTTTTGCGATTCATTATCGCTGACGTCTCGATTCGCCGACTCAGGCTCCGAGTTGGTCATTATGTATGTTGTAGAATCTGAAGGGTCTTTTGAATGAAGGAGAGGTGGGGAGTTCGAAACAGGTGTACTCGGGAACAGAAGAAGTGTATAAAAGAAAGGCCAAGATCCTTGGCATTACTAAATGCGGCGATGGACGATAACGTAACGAGGAAGTTCGGAGCGGGGAGATTATCCCGCGGCAACTCGAATGCTTAGTCGGTAGGAAAGGTGAATTTAAGCTTTTATATTGCTCCTGAATTGAAGTACTCAAAGCTGTCCTCGGATCCTTCCACTTCCGGGTCCAGAATGCGGCCATCCAGGGCCCAAGAGACGAACCACTTCCCCGTGACGTTTGCCGTCTCAGGATCTGTTGCGTCCCGAATCTGGGATACGATGGAGACATGGTCTATTTCGTTCTAAGTGGGCGTGTATCCGGTCGTCGAGGAAGATGATGATGAGCCTGCTCCCGGGCTGCCCAATCAAATGTGACACGACCCTTCATTCCGACACCATCATCCCACTCATGGAAGTAAATATATGTATCCTAGTGACTACCTAGTTCCCGAGCTGCAGACCCCATTCAAAGTTATGCACTTGCGCGCCCAGATCCACCACAGCTTGGTCGCCCGAGGTCCACGAGCCTTCCGACTGTGTTTCCCATTCACCATCCGTTAGTTCGCCACCATCTTCGCTACTTCTTTGAAGCGTCTTCAAATGAAAATGTTCTACACATCCTCGAAGCCGAGTCAATTCCTCTGACCTATAACTCGAAGGAATATGGGATTCGTTCCATCCGCGTAGAACGACGGATTTTAAGGGTGCGATATCTGCTTGACCATTCCATCCGTTAGCTTGTTGTTGGTGGAAGAAGTTCCATCTCGTAGTTATGAGCTGGTCGATGAAAGGGAAGGAAAGGTCTGATTCCATGTCGAGAGACTCGTTATCAAGTGTGATATGCGTTAGGAATGGAAGGGATGGTGAACGATCCGGGGATACAACTAAACTCGCTAGGGCTTCGCCAGTCACGTCGGAAGAAGCAATGCGGAGTTTTCTGAGGTTATGTAGTTGCGCGAGCACGGTTGTCCACAGATCTGGCGTCATCCAACAGTTATGCAGGTTGAGCTCCTCCAGTTGAGAGTTTGCAGAGACGAATGGTAAGAGCGCCACCTCGGACATTCCATGCGTAGGTTGGGCTTTCAACTGAGGACTCAAGAAGTATCCGTGCAGGCCGTCAGGCTCCAAGAAGGCGATGCTTGCTGAGATGAGACTGGGTGTCTGGAGGGCGTTGAGGAGGCCTCCCAAGACCGCTCTGGGGACGCGAACAAGGGACAAGCTCTGGAGGTGCGGGAGGGAGATGTGAGGGATGCTGGTCCCGAAACCGGCATTTTCGCCTGGTTCGGGATCACCAATCTGGAAGTCCGAGAGTTCCAAAACTTGAAGGGATGGCATCGATTGTAACGCTTCTCCCCAGTCCGTTAACCCCCGCTCCCAGCACTCCGTGACCTTGAGCGAGATGACTCTTTCGGAGTAAATGGAGCGGAAAGTCTTGATTGCCACTCCTTCCAGGCGGATCATTCTTGGGCTACACTTGAGTTGGAACTCTTCAAGCGCTGGATTCGACCTGTGGACCAAATTCCCATAGTCGAATTCATCCAAACTGGAGAATTCCCCGAGCTCGGAAAAGTGAGATAGTGCTGCAAAGGTCCAATGTGCATTTGTATATCGCATTTCCAGGGACGCTATTCGGGTCGCATGGGGTTGGATCATAGCTCTGAAACCCACTAACTTGGAGGTTCCTTTGAGCCAGTCGGTGGTGAGGAAGACGAGGGATGCTCGAACCCGGAGGGGGCATGATCCAGACTGTTCCAAGTAAGCATTTATACGCTCTTCGGGAAACGCGATGTCGATGATCGTCCAAAGACTTGGGGTGGAGAGTGTGAAGGTGCGTAGACCCCGGCCCACATGCGACATCGTCATAACGATATGCGAATCCTCATATAATGCAAGTTGAATAACTTCGGCAAGGAGTTCGTAGGGGAGGTCTAGAAGGCCAAGGTGGTATGTGATGGGGGGTTCGTCCGTAATGGTGGTGGTCTCCTCCGGTTCGGGATTGAGTTCGGGGCTGCCTCTGGGCGATTCTTTGGTGCTTAGCCTAAGGGGAAAACATGATTAGCTGCATATTAAATTCATGAAACCCTGGATTACGCTCACCATTCATACATTTCGTGTAGTATCGGGTCCTTCACCGACGCATCCGTCGTGTTATCATTTTCCAGCCACACTGTTCCCCTGAAACGCAAAATGAAATTAGTAAAGCCCGATGAATTAACGGCTAGAAATGATAGCTCGAGAGACCTTTCTTACCATTTTACGATATCCTGAACACTGTGGACTGGCTTATATAAAGGATCTTCTTCGTATGCCGGATCCGACTCATCTACGCCAAACATCTCATGGTCGTCGCCCATCAACAGGCTTACTACATTCGTCCAAATTGCACCATTGGCGCTCCAAACAGAGGGTACTTTTGCACTGATCTCTTCACAGATTTTGAGCAGGAAGTCCAAGTCTGGGTCGTCATCACTCTGCGATCCAGATTGCGAATCGTAATCTGAGACGTCTCGATCCTCAGACCCAGGTTCCGAGTCGGTCATTGTGTATGTTCTAGATTCTGGGGCGTGCGTGGAGTGAGGCAGAGGTGGCGGAACTGGTATGGTCGAAATCAGAAAACGTGTATAAATAAGCTCGGCGTTACTAAATGTGATTATGTATGTTAACGTAATGAATGGTTCGGAGTGGGGAGATCACCTCGCCACAGCTCTAATTAACTCCCAGAGTCTCACGCGAGGTGAATTTAATGTCCCTTTCGCTGCTCCTGAATCCACTCCCAAAGTTGTCCTTCAATTTCCGGGTTTCGAGTTTGATCCGAATGCGGCCACTCGCGAGCCCAGGGGACGAACCACTTCCCGGTGGCGTTTGCCGTCTCGGGACTTGTTGCTGCATACAGCTGAGTTAACGCGCCCATTGGAGCGGGTTTTGAGAATAGAGTGTACTGCGGTGGGGCAAAGGGGCGTCGGTGAGCACTCCGCTTGGTTCTCTCAGACTTTCCAACTTACGATGATTGTGCGAGCGAATGAAGGAAGATGGCGTTGAAGGTCTGTCTTGATGCTCCCTGCATCGTTAAGGAAGATATGTGAGTGGGACAGCCTCCTGGAGAGATAGTTGCCCGGGACGTACCAGGATTAACGGCATTGGAGAGAATACCATGCTCGGCGTATCGCCTGGCAAGTTCATTGGAGAATCCAACAACGCCCTAGATAATCGAAAACAGAATTAGACCGGTACATCTGGGAAGAGAAACCTACTCACGTATTTGCTTTGAGCGTATAACGACTGAGTCCCACGTGCTGTCCTTGCAGGGTCGTCACGGAGCGTGTTCCACTTGATGAGTGGCTGAGTATTGTAGTAAACGACAAATGAGGATGTATTTATCACCCGTGCTTTGCCGTCGGGTGAAGATCGGGCTCCGTCCATCAACGCAGGCATGAGAGAGAGGGTGAAGTGTGCGTGGCCGAGACAGTTTGTGCCGAATTGAAGATCGTATCCATCTGTTGGAGAGAATATTAGCCCAAACTAATTCAAGTATTTGAAAATGATCCAAACGCATACCATCTGTGAGCATGTCCACGGGCGGGAACATTACGCCCCTGTAAGATTTTGGAGTGCCATCAGCACAAAGCTCTTCTGTAAGAGGCGAGTAACAGCGATGCGTAATTTACTCACCCAGAGTTGAACAGAATGTGTAACGCCGGTTCTTTTCTGTATCGGGAGGGCATTAATTAGGTGATGGCCTCATGTCGATTGGCAATGGACGAACCGCATAAACTCATCGGCTGCCTTCCGGACCTTGTCGAGGTTGGCCAAGTCTAGATCAAGGAAAAGGGCTTCCCTTCCTGTCTGCTGTTTGAGCTGTTTGCGGGTTACATTAGTTGAGCGCCGCTGGCAGAGATGACCTGAAACTCACATCGTCGATGGCGGCCTCGGCTTTTGAGCGTGAGCGAGATGCCATGTAAACTTTTGCATTTTTCAATAACAGGGCCTA
Organism: Tulasnella sp. 424; assembly: GCA_019633425.1. Classification (NCBI taxonomy): domain Eukaryota; kingdom Fungi; phylum Basidiomycota; class Agaricomycetes; order Cantharellales; family Tulasnellaceae; genus Tulasnella; species Tulasnella sp. 424. Next base: position 113,593 of record WSUB01000080.1, on the reverse strand, counting down.
AATATCATAGGTCGGTCAGCAACCACTTTTGTCGTTTGACCAAAGACCATCCTCACTTTGACGGTCTCCTTCCCAAGTCCTGAGTTGCCGCCTTGAGAGCTCGGTCAATACAGGACAAAGTCGAGGTAAAGATATCATTTCCAACCTGTGACAATAATAACCTTCCCAGCCAGATCGGGAATGTCCCTTTGAGGATCAAATTTCGACGCCGGAGGATAGGTTTGAGTGATGAATCGTCGAGCAGAGTGGATGATACCCATTTGACAAGTTGATTAAGAGATGTAGAGCAAAATGTATATGGATGAATTCTTGACTGAACTAATGTGTGCGTGCGTTTAGGTGGATGCTGTGTGTCTTGGCTCCCGAAAATGAAGGGTTGTTGGATGTGAGAGTTTGCAGAACGACCCTCGAACCTTTTTATTCACCCCTGAAGGATCAGTGGAGGTACAAGCGTGCGTCCTCCACCAGACGTGAGAACCCGACCACACCTTGTGGACAGCAGACGAAAATGGAAGTGGAGGGAGTTGGGCGGTGGAGGTGGGTCGGGCATCTCATCGGTCCCCGGGGTCCCGGTGAACTGTTAGGTAATTGTTGCCGCGCCCGCGGCATAACACGGCAAAGGAACATCCGCAACCAAACATTGCGTCATCGATTTTGAGGTCTTTGAGCGCTTCAACGTCATCAAGCCATGGTCAAGCCCGCAGTCGACTACACGCTGTACTTAGTTACCGGAAGAGAATTGGTTCCTCCGGGAAAGGTATCCCCATATGCGTCATATGATCTTTGGCGTTAAAAGCGTTTGACAAATCCCTGACCCATCCAGGATTACTACGAGTCACTTGAAGAGGTTCGGGCACCGGCACCCTTTCGCAACCCATCCGATTTGCTGAATATATTTTCCAGTCTCTTAAAGGAGGAGTGACTGTTGTTCAAGTGCGAGAGAAGAAAGTGGATACTCGAGAGGTCAGCAAATTTTTTTGGTCCATGAGTCAATGATACAGCGATTGAAAAAACCGAAAACTATAACAGTTCCTCGAGGTCGCACGCAAGACTAAAGAGATATGCGATCGATACAATATCCCTGTCCTCATAAATGACAGGTGCGCGCTCCATACTCCGAGTCACCTGTTTGGATTGTGAATCTAGTCCATACCTCACCGTCGTTTTAGAGTGGATATTGCCATCGCAATTAAGGCTCACGGTGTCCACGTCGGACAAGACGACATGCCCATCGAAGTAGCCAGGTCGATCCTTGGGAATGACGCCATTATCGGCGTCTCTGCTGGAACCGTCGATGAAGCCAAAGCGGCCGTTGCCGCCGGAGCAGATTACATCGGTATTGGAGCCGTGTATCCTACGGGAAGCAAGTCGAATGCCAAGCTTTTAGGAGTCAGAGGCGTGGGTCCCATCCTCAGCGTCTTGGAGGGAACGAACGTCAAGTCGGTGGTCATCGGTAAGTAGATTCACACAATGCTTACAAATGTACTCAAAAAGCTGAAGAATAACTGGACATATGTGTAGGTGGTATCAAGTCTGTCAATCTTCTTCGGGTTCTTCATGGTGCAGTATCCCCCGCAGGAAAGCCAGTCGACGGCATCGCGGTCATAAGCGAAATCATTTCCTCTCAAGACCCTCGAGCATCTGCGAGCCATCTCATTGCGGTCCTTCGCTCCTTCTACAATGCGGGACCATCTTCAAAGTCGTCTTCGCTCATCCCGAACATCTTCAAATCGGAGACCTCAACCATTTCACCAGTGTACTTGGTCCCTACATCCCCCGACCCGGCACACGCCTCAACCGATACCATCAAGCAAAACGCAGCGCATCTATTGACACTAGTCAAGAGGTACACTCCCATGATTCACCAGATTACGAACAACGTCGTCATTAACCAGAGTGCAAATGCCACGTTGGCCTTGGGCGCGAGTCCCATTATGGCTACTGCCGAAGCTGAACAAGAGGATCTGGCCAAGATTCCCGGCGGTCTCCTGGTGAACTTTGGAACTGTTACGGACAAGGCAGGGATGCTCGCAGCTGGAAAGTGGGCCAACTTCAACAGGAAGCCCGTTGTTTTCGATCCCGTCGGAGTTGGGGCGACTGGATTCAGAAGGTCAACGGCGAAAGGTGAGGATCACGGAGCAAAATGATCCACGCTGGGCTTTTACTAATGCTTCATCCTCAGAATTGCTCGATGCGTGGCAAGCCGCCGTTATTAAAGGCAACGCTGGGGAGATCGCCTCGTTGCTAGGAACAAGCGAGGTATGACCTCGAATTGATAGGCATTCAACTTCCCCTCATGTTCACCTTCACTTCACCGTTAGGTCCAATCTCGGGGCGTCGACAGCGTTGGATCAGGTTTCGCCAACCCTGCCGAAGCGGTCCTCACCTTGGCCAGGAGCGAGCGCTGCGTTGTCGTAATGACTGGACCAACCGATTACATCTCCAACGGCCAAACTGTCGTCAAGCTCGACAATGGCTGTGAGCTCCTTGGAAATATCACGGGAAGTGGGTGTATGGTGGGGACCGCCGTGGCCACCTTCTGTGGCGCGGCAAGTGTGGACGCCCTCCGAAACAACGCTGAGGATTCGAAAAAGGGTGCATTAGTGGAAGGAGATATGTTCGTAGCGGCAATCGCTGGGTACGTGGTGTTGATCCCTAACGCATAGCGCACGTAACCCTAACCAAGTTTTTTGCCGTTCCCTTGTGTATAGGGTTTTGGCTGTGACCGTCGCCGCTGACATAGCCGTCGCCAACGAGCGTGTCAAAGGGCCAGCAAGTTTCCTAACTCAGCTGCTCGACGAACTTTATGCGTTGACTCCCGAGAAGATCGTTAATTTTGGTAAAGTCGCCCTGGCTCAGGTGTAATAACTCTAGGAGGGCAAGAATTTGAAACGTGGTTGCATTGAGTTGCATAATCGAGCATGGGTCCTCCTAAGACGTCCATGCCACCATTTGCACAATGCCTGCCGGAAAACACGCCTTAGAGAAGTCATGAGGACTCTTGAAATTCCTCGAATTGGGCGGAGGGAGTGCGGAGGGCTGGTCGTTTCCGCGTTTGGACGGCGGTAGGACCTCCCGGCTGAGTTTATAAGCCGTATACATTGGCCCTTAGCAAAGTAACGAAAGCCCCATTCTACCTCAAATGCATCACCATCCATCTAGTGCTTCATCACCAACTACTAGCACGCCTTTTCTTCCCTCCTTCGGCTGTCAAGCCGGTGTCCATAAGTCGTTGGATGTCCTCGCCCTCGCCCAGACCCTGATCTCGCTCGTCGCATCAGCTTCGACGCCTCCGCCCAGTCCTGGTTTTCATCGACGTCTTGATTTGATCGAAGAGGTAAGTCGCGTTACTCTTATTCCACTCTTGCATCTGGCTGTGAATATCTAAGTTATTGTATGCGTGCACTCGGCAGGAGGTAAGGTCCATCAAGGAACAGACTACCCGGGCGTTTCTGGCTCTCAATGCTAAAGTGGATCGTCTTGAGAAAGCAGTTGAAGTAAACGTGAGACTTTATTGAGCATTGAAACGGTATTTGTCATCTCAACATCCTGCTCCTACAGGTAATTCCGGTGGGACCAACGGCAGAAGCGCTGAACAGACAGGTGAGTACCCGGGTAACGGTAGGCGTAGGCCTTTCCAGCATTTACATTACTTTTTCATTCAGACTCGCCAGTGCACTGCTGAACTAGAGGAGTTCAGGGTCCAGCTAGCTGAAGTAATCGCAGATACCAAGGGGCTGATGGACGCAATTGAAGAGGCCGACACCGGAGTTAGCACCAAGGTCCGCATTGACAACGCCCCAGGAGATTGCGAGCTGACATAACCATTCTAAGGTCTTCGAAATGAGGGAATCGGTCTTAGGTCTCTCGTGCAGCCACGATGAGATCGCTTCAAGCCCGAGCGTCCTCACTCCTTTAGCATTTTCTGTGACCGAGCTGCCTCTTGATCCTCCCTTATCCCCCGCACAATATTCAGGTATTGCATCTCTACGATTACATTCCACCAAATCATTGACTCCATTTTGCAATTAGTTCGGAAACCCCTCCCGAGGGCTGACCTGATCGAGCATGCCTGGCGCGAACAGCGTCTGCCTCCTTCTAGACGCTCCAGTGCTCTTTTCGCGATGGATCCTCTATCCCGATCCGACGTTCCTGTGGAAGTCCCTGTTGGATCATATGCTACGAAGATCAAGGTTGGGAAGGAACGAAGGTGTGGAACCAGCAAGAAGATCGCAAGAACGTTAGGTTGAATTAATTAGAATGGGGAAGTCAGGACTGCCTAGTGCCTCTGTTATCGCTCGGCTCAAAGTGTAATTCATAGTGGACTCTTTGTACGACTACGAGCTTTATAGCTCACCATCGAAAGATATGCATTCCTTTCTTTTTGTTCGTCTAGCTCGACAATCGAAGAGTTACATGTTCTCACTAACCGAAGAAACGAAGAACGGACCTTATCATCTCCCATACGGTCACCGCAACGTTTCTTAGGGACCGCCTCAGCTTCCGTCACAATCACTATTCCTATCCTGCCGTCCGGCGCCAAGCTCGGATCATCCCAACTTGGAAATTTATGGCCTTCCCAGCATCCAGTCGCATCACGCATCATACACATTCTCCACCGATAGTCTTATATATATAGATTTTATTGCTCCGTCATACACATCGTCGTCCTCCACCAATGCGAGACTCTTCGCAAGACGCCCCGTCATCAGAAGAATCACCGGAAAAGCCGCTGTCCATGTCTTCCACGCTCGGTGATATTCCTCCAAACAGCACCCAGGATCCCTTTCTCCGTGCACAGCACCTGATGCACTTGGTGTCGATGGCACCGTCCTCGTTCTCCAGTCAGGAGAGGGTGGATGTGGCGATCGCGATATATGACGCGGCTATGAGGCTCGACTCTACACGGGGATCTCGCGAAACAGAGGCAGACGATAAAGAGGTCACCCAACGGCAATTAGATCTAATCACTGGGGTGAGTGTAATCACTACGGGTTTGGACACGAGACTTAATGAGTTCTATGTTATGGTTACCAGGACTTTCGACTAATGAAAGAAGAAACCACTTTTAAATTACAATCTCTCGACAGTAAACTTGACCAGGTCTTGCAGGCTGCTGAGGAGAACGTAGGTGATCGATTCTGCTGGGCTCGAACAGATAGTCTAACCCAGTTCATCCTTTCAATAGACGGCCAGGATGGAAAAAGGCACTGCAACCGCAGACTCAGAGGTTTGTTATCATCTTTACTTGCACCAGCAAACAAATAAATTAAGCGCGTTGATTTCTAGGCCCAGCGAAACTCGGCCCGTATCGAGGAGCTACACATCGAAGTTACCAAGCTCATCAAACAAATCAAAGAGTTGGTCGTATTGATCAATAAGATTGAAAGAAAGGCATGCCACACATGCACACAAGTGCCTTTGACCTCGGTACGGCCTCCTCCACGGCCCGCGGCACAAGAGGCGTCATCGCAAGCACGGCAGGCACAGAGAAGAGGTTCGCCCTCACCGTTTGATCACTCCAGCTATCACGGTCAAGGGAGTCTCAAGGACGATTGTGACGCCAGTGAAAGTGAAACCACGGAGCCGGCACCACCGAAGCCACTTATCAGAAAAACCAGAGGTATGACAGACACTTCTTTATTAAGATCTACTTCCGCTCAGCAAGTTTCCGACCTAATGCTAGCTCTCTTCTCAAGCCACACCCCTGACACTCGTTGCGCAGCAGGTAGAAGAAATCCTCAGGCTCCTGCCCGAGCCACTCCTCCGAGGGGTTCAGCACTGCCAACGTCTCACGGAGATGGTGGCGACAAGCCTAGGAAAGAAGTAAGCGTTGACTCTGACAGCGATTATTGGGACTGGGAGGACGCGTTTCCGATGCGAAAAGACAAGAAGAGGAGTGGGAAAGCGGGTAAGAGAGCAAAGAAGGGTTTCCTGCCAAAAGCTACGAAAATCAACTGGAAAGCGGGCGAGGTTAGCCAGGTTTGGGCTGTATGTGATTAATAGAGTAGAGAAATTAATGATTCTCAGAACCTCAGACTGCTGGGTCTCCCCTCTCGGGCTCGGTCGTTCCAACATTCTGAGACCAAGTTTTAAACCCCGCAAGGGATTGCGCCACAACTCTCCACACTCCGCCTTTCGGGAGGGGCCATACCTGTTTGAGCCAGCGTTCATATGCTGGAGTAGGTTGAATATAAAGTAGGCTGTGGGAAATACTCGTGCTCCTACCACCGAGAAGTTGCAAGGCCTAGGAGCCGTAACAATCCCCTTGCGAAGTTTGAAGTTTGGTCTCAGACCGGAAGACCGAGCCCAAGAGGGGCAGTCTGAGATTCTGAGAATAATGCTGACGACGACTTTATGTACCACACCCAGCCTTGCTAGCCCACATACATGAGACTGAGTTTGAAGGATGACCAAACCTGTGCATTAGCGGCATACAGAATGTAATTTCCACTTGACCACGCAATCCTTGACAGCAACTCACATCTTCGGGAATCACCTCAAGTCGGTGGATAAGTTGAATGGGCTCAAGGTTTCATCATTCATCTTCAGCTTCGCCCCTCACACAAGTCACCTTCCAACTCTCCAATCCAATGACGCCACTATTTAGGAGAGCGTCCCTCGATGTGTTGAACGCCACACGGAGATCTAAGAATCTGTGTGGGGGCTTCTCTGCTGATTCGCGCTCTGTACCTTGCACCTAGGAGGGCCTGATACTTCCATATTGGGGGCTGAGAGGTTTTCTCTTTGTAATCACCTGAGCAACGCGTCTGTCTTGCGTGTACGCACTCCAATCTGGACCTCCATCTCCGTAGATAACGCGTCATATCTTCCTGGATCGACTCCCAGTAACCTCCATACAGCGGATGCCATGTATCCTAACTCGGGACCTTGGTCTGGTTTCCCTACACAATACACGGGGTACCCTCCCTATTACCCCGGTGTCCCTCATACCACTAATACCACCAACATCCCTCATCCTGTACCTTATACGTCCGATCCTGATTCATTGTCAGCCACCTCTCGTTTAACCGCAAGCGCAAAGGAGTTCGTGCCCGGTGGGGTGGCCGGTCCAGCACATACAGTGACCCCCTCTCCCGGCTTCCCTTTACCACAAAAGAAAGTCTTAAGAATCTCAAATCCGAAGACGGGAGAAGCGGTCGTTCTGAGACCGCCAGATGTTGCCACTAGGACGGTCTATGTTTCAAAGCCAACCCAACCGGAGCGTCCGCTGACCAAAAAGGAGAGAAAAAGAAAGGCCAAATTAGAGGCCGAGGAAAAGCAAAGACAGGAAGAGGAGGAGAAGGAGACGAAGAGAAAGGCTAAGGAAGATGAACGACTCAAGAAATTGGAAGCAGAAGAACAAAAGAAGCGAAAGGAGGAGGAACGGTCGAAGTGGGAAGAGGAGGAGAAGGTGCCGAAGAGGAAGACTGAGGAAGATGAGCGATTCAAGAAGTCGGAAGAAGAAGAACAAAAGAAGCGAAAGGAGGAGGAACAGTCGAAGTGGGAAGAGGAATTTGAAAAGCGCCGCAGGGAAATAGCAGAGGAAGTCCGGATTGACCGAATGAGAAGGAAAGAGGAGCAACACCGCGCACTGAAGGGCGAAAAGTCTGAAGCTAAAGCAACGGCCAAAGAAGAGAGGCGGCGACTCAAGCAAGCTGAAGAAGCTGATGCCCAACCGGCGGCTTCAGTCAAGGAGCTAGAGAAGAAAAAAGAATTGCCTCGGTTCGCCACCACGTCGACATCAGGGACGGGAACCCCAGTGTCTCCGCCACAAATCCCAGGTGGATACCTCGATCCTCTCGATCCCGGGCGCAGTCCCCCCTTGAAGACCAACGAGGAAAGGTTTAGAGCCTCAGCAAAATTGCTCGGAGAAGCTGGTATTCTCCAATTTGCAGGTTCAAGCCCTCGAACTCAAGATTCGCGGCTCGATCAAGATCCCTCGCTTGAGGTAGTAAGTCTCAAAGAAAAAGTAAGATCGTTCCGCACAAAAGCACCGTGTGACTGGTTGCAGTTGCCGCTAGGACCTCTTTGCAATCGACTAGGATACCTTGCCGTTGGACCCGGATGATGTCGTAGCGGAGGAAGGGGAGGTCTCTCAAGGAAATACGGTGGATATCAGAAGCAATCACGTTGCTATCGACGCTGTAAGGACCTTGGGCAAGGCCGCTCCGCCAGGCTTACGAAAGACTGACTGAGTTTCGGCAAAGATTGGCAGAACTCGCAACTTAGCAAGCAAATGGAGCAACTTTTGCGAGAAATGAAGGATCTGAAAGACGAAGTTCGAGAGCTGCGCAGCCTCACGCAGCGAGAAGATAAAAAAGAACGCGACAAGGTACGTATGCCACCGTGCGGTCGCTTGAATGTGGAGCGCCGAAGGCTGAGCCTTATCCCAAGTCCCCTTATCGTGAAAGTTCAGCTCTTGAGGCCAAACCTAGAACTGCAACAGCCGTCTACCCGTAGGTCCTGCGTTTTCCCAGAACCTTGTGTTAAGGTCGTTGTTGTTCAATCCCAAATAGGTACTTTATCATGAAAGAAGGCGAGCTTGATTTCGCCCAAGGAGATGTTATTACGCTCCTTGATCCGCCGCAAGACACTCCAAGTCCCCGCGTATCCGGATGGTTGTATGGAGAGATTAATATTACGAAACGAGGTTTCTTCCCCGGTGCGTTTACCCCCTTTGAGTACTAGTCCAGATGATGGGCTTACATGCTGCTTTGGGTTTTGATCCTTTAGCTTCTTACGTGAAGTTGCAAAAGTAACAAGTTGATTTTTGGGGAAGATGCATGAGGGACTGCATTGCTGGTTGATATTGCGAATGGGCGCGTCATTTCTGTTGTGGCTCATTTTCAAGTCTTGTTGGCAACGGCCATGAAATGCATGCAATGTCAAGGACACTAGCGCATGCATAGCATTGTAGCCCGTACCCCATGCCCAGCGGCGTCGAATTGCACGTAGAATATGATACACGTAGTTAACGCAACGGGCATAAACGCGGTAGGGCGCGCGGAATTCTGTCGTCGTCCTCGAGGACTCGGACAAAAAATAAAACTTCTAGCCACCGAGGTCAAGGGCAAAGGCTCCAAAGGAATGAACTGGACTTGCAAAGTTTCATGAGCGCGGTCACAATTTTCACAAGACAGAAAAAGGTTGATAAGAAATCATGCACTGCTTTGTTGTTTTAGTTCCGAAGGAGGGAGTTGACGGCCGTCGAGTAGAAACGTGCGTCCCCGGTCATGAAGAGAGGTCGTAAGCCCACCTTTTCGACCTCTCGCTTCCTGTTGGACAATGATAACGTATAATGTCGCGTGACGAGAGTTTTCTTTGCTGATAACAGAGAGTTCGGCTGCAAGGATTCGACGTGTCGTTTTTACCATATGCCTTTCAGTGAACTGTGAGCGGACCGCATCTCGCAGGAACGGAGAGAGAGAGGAAAGAGAGACCAACCCACACGACACGGGTTGATTTGAAAAAAAAAAGATAAAGAACCCAAAAAGGCGCGCGCGCGGGAAGTGCAAGCACATGAACGTTGCCGTTACTGTATGTGATGATGCTCCCCTTCGTCCGACCGATCGCGTGCTCATTTGTTGGAAAACTCCACGCGTTTCACTGCATCCCTTGATAAGCATTTAGACTTGCACGAAAGAGGAAAAAAAACTGGTCTTACATAAGATAATTTGGTCGGACGACATATTATTTTCCGGGCAGCGATAAAGTTCCTCCACACAGTGTTGTAAGAAAGGGGGAAATTATATGCAAGCCACGCACATCGATCGATGGATTGGAAGGATGGGATATGGGTGGCTTTTTTGGTCAGGGCTGAGAGTTGGCTAGGCGAGGGCTGGACAATGTGGATAAACCGGGAAATTGGCACACATTCTTAGGATGAGAGGTAGTAGGGTTGACATTGTATGATAGGGAGAGCCAAGTCCAAGCTGGGGTGCCCTGTCAATGACTTCCAGCCAAAACCTGCAGACCCTCCGGATGGCGAATAATTGCTGTACTATCTTCCCTTTTTGTCGTCTAAGAAAACGAGACAAAGGTGCTCGGGCGGCAGTTGGTTGATGTAAGGGAAGTCATTGCGGTGGTGCAATTCTCCAAAGGAGACCTTATCAGCAGCTGAGACAAATGAAAGTTCAGTATCTTTCAGATAAAGCTGGTGAATAGAAAATTGACCTAAGCGCTCAGCGAGGAATTGGTGGTTGGCTCGGTGTGGGGAGAACGCATTGCCAAAAGAGTGCCGTGGGACGGTGCGCGGGAGGACAGGACCCCAGATACCTCGCTCCCAAACTAGAGCTACCAGAAGAAGTGGGAAAGATAGACATCGGTCGATTGCAAAGATTATATTTCCGCATCGAATAAGTACATGTTCAGGTCCACAGTCGCAGAAAACCGGCAGAAGAGATCTCGCCAAGAAATTGGTCAGGGAACGACTTAGGGGAGCTGGTGATAATAGTGGGAGGCGAGAAGGAATTACCGTCGACATTTGCTGCGCGGTAGCGTCTTCCTCAAAACCCCGCCTTCACGTCTTCCTTCCCGCTTGGGGGAGCTCCTGGGCCACTCCGAGTCTATGTACATGTTATGTCAAACAAACTCGGGCTTCGCCGTATCTCACGGTTCGGATAGCCACGCTCGTCTGGGGCACGTCCCACGACGACGATCACCCCATCCTTCAACATCAACTCGAAGGTCTTCTGTAAAAGTCGTCAACAGGACAAACCACGTACCAGGAATATAGGCCATTCAGCTGCTGACACTGCAAGAAGCGTGAACGTACTGCATCCTGAAAGCCTATGCCCCGCCGCTATTCAGAGTCTTCAGCACTCCGGCCCAATGGACTCCGATCAAGTCACCCAGGGCTTTTAAAAGCGAGTTTCTCCCGTTCATCAATGACTCGCCTGACGATTGGGACGCGGAGTCGTTCCGCAACCTACGTGGGTGACGACACTAGGAGCAACCGCAGCGGATCTCGGCGTTCAAGCATCGACCTCGGCTCGGATGATATACCACCTTTGAAACCTGCACTTATTCCAAAAGTCGAACCGTGGTCACCACCTCTTTCTCCAACCGTTGAAGCCATCAAGGCTTACACGTCGTTGCCACCCTCACCCCGAACACCCGAAGACATCCCACCAGGTTTCCACGACGTCAAAGTCACCCGTGAAGCACCCCCATTCTCACTTTGGGAGTATTTACGAGAAGAATTGCTGGCGGCTGACTTTGACTCCCACCAAGAGTTGAAGTGGGAACGGGTCAGTAACTTCCTTCATATCCCGCTCGGGATTGAGAAGGTGAGGGGTTTTTTGAGCTGTGTAGGAAACCGTGCTGATACTCCAAGCCAGATTCTCTCCTTTGGTTTTATCTTGTGCTTAGACACATTCCTATATACGTTCACGATCATGCCCATCCGCGCAACTGTGGCAACATATCGAACCGTGATCAATACGTTCTCTCGATCAAGGTTCGCAGCTTGTCTCTTGCTCATACTGCATCGCTCACTAACGGTGATCCTAGGCCGCCGGTCCCACCAGCTCACAAGGCTGACATTCTGCGAATGCTTCTACTGGTCATCTCCGTCGCCATTCTTGCTCCTTTAACCGACGCCTCCAAAATATATCATTCGATTCGTGGGCAGGACACCGTCAAACTATATGTTATATTCAATGCTCTCGAGGTCCGTCTATTTTGATTCGTTTTTGGCTTAAAAGAGTGGCTAACACGTCGTCGGGTAGATTGCAGACCGTCTGCTCATATCGATCGGTCAAGACATCTTGGACTGCATGTTTAGCCGATCAACGTTGCTACTTTTAACGAACCATGCAGCCCCTTCCGCTCATTCCTTACGACCTTTACTATTCTTCTCACTTTCGATTCTTTACACAGGTAACAATGCTTGTTGTTTCCGCGATGCACGACTTTCCAGCTGATATATTCAAATCTTCAGTCTCACATGCCCTCATCTTAATCTACCAGCTCACTGCTCTCAATGTCGCCATCAATGCATATGACAATGCTCTGTTAACCTTATTGCTTTCCAACCAATTCGTCGAAATCAAAGGCAGCGTTTTCAAAAAGTTCGAGAAGGACAATCTCTTCCAAATCACGTGCGCAGGTGAGCTATCCGGTCGAATTCACTCCCTCGAATGCTTTTAACTGAAACACTTGTCAGACATCGTCGAGCGTTTCCAACTTGCCTTGATGCTCGTTTCGATTGCGCTACGCAACCTCATCGAACTCAGCTCGGCAGAGTTGGACCTCTCTTCCGACGCCTCGTTCGGACTTCCTGTGGCATTCAAAGCGTTCCGATTCATCAGCGGAAGACACATAATTGGAACAGTTCTTGCGGTTCGTGATTCTTTCCTTCAGGCTCCTCCTCGCTCCTGACAAGCTGCGGTCTATCAGCCAGTCTTGATGGTCTTGGCGTCAGAAGTGGTTGTCGACTGGCTCAAGCACGCTTTTATCACGAAGTTCAATCATATTCGCCCAACGGTTTACGAAAGGTACATCGATGTTCTTTGCCGAGACCTGACAACGAGCAGCTGGTACGGGAGGCGACGAGCAGTCCGCAAGGTGCGTGTCTCAGTGCGACCCCTGCCCTACGGCTCACCAATTCGAGGCATGAACACTTAACAGCATACCTACGTTGATCAATCTCCAGTTGTCGCCCGGCGCTTAGGGTTTGCTTCGATGCCTCTCGCGGTGTTGGCTGTGATCCTCGGGGCGCAATCCATTTCCTTACTAATTTCGACGCACTTTCCGGACTCACCATGGGCAACCACACCACGAGACTGGAACATGGACATGCTCTCCACTGTGGACTGGGAAGAGGCGGGGAAATGGGCCGCTCTTGGGCTCTTAATATGGTTTTGGTAAGAAACCCTTAATCGACAAAATATCTTTACTCGCCGAACTGACACTATCCGTTCAAGCGTCTTGACAATAAAGCTCATTCTGGGTATCAACCTCCTTGCATACGCAAGTAGGCGTCGAGAAGGAATGGAGGAACGTAGGAAAGAAGATGAAGACATCAACGATTACACCCGTCCAGCAATCGGCGAGGGCAAAGATGAGATTGTGAGGGCCCAACTTTTTCCACCTTTGTGCTTCAGATACCAACTATTTGCTTATTCTTATGCAGGCGTACAACAAAGAGTTGAAAGGTCTTCTTTCGCAAGCTCGGGACGATGTACCACCCACGGCGGAAATTGGGGAGAACCCTCCCAAGGGAACGGAACCAAAGGCAAAGGGGGACAAGGCTGGTGGTGGTGGTGGCAGGAAAAAGGTTGCGTTAGAAGATCTCACACGATTCACTATGGTCAAGAGGATTTGGTGACACATGTGAATCAAACTCTATTCTTGGGATGCAAATATAGGCTAGAGTATCGGCGGTGTCTGCTTTCAAACGGTCTCCCGTTTAACCCGATGTCGTTCCCTCCGTTTTAACCTGCCCTTCCTCCACCGCAGCGACTCGAGCATCTTCGTAGTCAGATGTTGGATTTCGATCGGCAGAAGTAAATTGTTCAGCCAAACTTCCTGTGGTTGCTATTGCCATCTGCAGTACGGACTCGACCCGGCGCCTCAATGGCTCCGAGTCACCGTGCACAGTCTATTTACGCGGATGTTAGAGGAACGTGTCGGGTAGCAACATGAATGGATCGTAAGGCTTGCCATGCGTATCAAGTTAATTCTTGCTTCGTTATCATCGAGCTTCACAATGATGGCCGGCTCATCTGCCGCTAGCGGTTCAGCATCACCCTCTTCGGTCATTTCGGTGTCTCCTTCAGGTTCCACCTCGGTTTCCAGTACCGGTTTTGGTTCGTACATTTGCACATCCCCGAAATGCGCTTCCAGGAACTGGATGATTCGTTCGAGTCGCAACACTGCCGCTTCTTCTGGGGAGTAGCCATGATCGTGCCGTTTGTTTGTGTGCGGATGAGGGTGATGATGCTTGTCACTCGGCTTGACGTCCTCCGAAGTGGCCTCATCATGGTCGTGATTGTGTGGAGAGTGTGTTACTGCGTCAAAGTGTAAGTTGATCGGCAAGCGAGGGAGATTGGACCTCGCACCCACATTTGACGGATGCAGGACTGCTGTCGATACCCATGAGAACTGCAATAACGGAGTCTGCTACCATATCGTTGCTAGCACTTGCAATCCATTCGAGCATGAGCTCGGTTTCGGAAGTTTGCTTGACGTCAATCGCTCCCATGACCTGTGAAACGAGGTCAAGCCGTCAGTATGGCTCTACTCGCATAAGTCGTCTATAGCTCACCCTCATGACGCGTGCACCACTTTCTTTATCCAAGCCCTCTTGGACAAAGCCATACATGCCCTCCAAGTGCCACCGAACCAGCTCCCAGCCGCAACCAATGGCTATACGGACCATCTGCAGAACATCGCTGGTCGACAATCCGGTGAACTCGCGAAGGTCTTTGGGATCAAGGAGTGTGTAGGAGTAGTCCTTGGAGACCAAAAGCCCGGCAAGAAGACTCTCTGCATTCGCGGGTGGTGGATTATTCGCAAGTGAACCGATTGCCTGCAAGACGAAAAGAGCGTCTGGGGATGTTGTCGTCTTTCCGCCATTACGAGAAACATACCTTTGCCACTCGATCCCCCCTAAAAGTAAGATTGAGTGTCTCGAGGTTCCGGGGAGTGTGGACTTTCACATCTTCATCGCGATCCTTGTATTTTGATTGCAACGCACCGCGGAGTCTCCCCATTGCAGTTTGCTCTCCATGAACGAGGACCTGAGCGATAGATCAATGGTCGCGCCCGGTAGTACCACTTGGGCAGTTAAAGGGAGGCTTACAATGTGTTTGGCACCGATGAGGTCGATGAATTCAGCGTTTTGCGAGTAATCGACGTGCGCGCTGAAAGAAACGTAGCGCACTGAGAGCCGGCGGGGAATGGTATTGCCACGAAGTCCAGTAATTTCATCCGGTTCGTTCATGATGTCCTACACGGCAGTTGAGCTGCGCTTTGTCTAGTAGAGAGCACACGAACAAAGAAACTCACCCTAGCCATGGTTCCTTCAACAGAGTAGCCTGTAATGATAAGGCCGTTTCGTGAATCAGGTGCCCATAGCTCCAGAAGCTCCCGACTAGGTCCCGTATGAAGGAAACCGGGACTTGCAAGTACGACACACGGTGGTCCATCCGCAACTTTTTTCTCCCAGTTGCGACTATGGGCAAGACTAGAGATATATCTGCGATGCACCGAGAGTGAGCGAAATGCCCGAAGATAGCATGTGTCAGATACAACTTACTTGAAGACGAAAGGATTGTCCCGCTTTTCGAATCGACCTCGAATGTTGGCATTCATCGTATGGATGTAGGTCTGATAGACGGCCATGCACTTCTTCGCGAGACTAGATGCATAGTAAACCGGCACGTTATGAAGTTCGGGGTGCTGGTCCCAATACTCGTCCAAAATTAGAAGAAGTTCCTGGGCTCGGCCCATGGCGAACACAGGGAGCAAGACATGACCACCTCTTCGAATGATAGCATGGACTTCAGAAGTGAACATCGCTTCCTTTTCAGGCCGGCCCTCCAAACTCTGTACACCATACGTGCTTTCGACGATTAACACATCCGGTCGAATTGGTGGAACTTCCGCTTTGACCAAGTGGCGATCCTCTTCTCGGCTGTAGTCGCCTGTGTACAGGATCTTGAGACCAGCAATATCGATCATGAACATGCACGCTCCGAGAACATGTCCGGCGTGGTATGGGATGAAGGAGACGCCAGGACATGGAGAGATCTGCTGGTGCGCGGAAACGGGGATGATGACGGGAAGCGTGAGGGACAACTCCAAGGCTGAAAACAGAGGATCTCCCGATGAAGAGCTGTAGCGGGGAGAGTTAAGTAATATTCAGGATCCTTTGAGTTGAGTCCGGCAAACCTCATTCGGACAAAGTCTTGCATCATGAACTTGTACACTGCTTTGGTCGCATGAGTCATGTATACTTTACCCTTTCCATCTTTAAAATTTGTCTATTCATGGCCGTACGTGGCCAGTCAGCAGAGAATGTACATGTGATGGTAGTCCGATAAGTCAACTCCTCCCGCACCTTCTCCAAAATGTACGTCAACGACGCCGCGTGATCGAGATGGAAGCTGACAGAGATAATTAGTGCCTTTATATTCATTAAAAGAAGTAACGCGTACTGGGTAACAAGCAAGGCATCCACGGTACTCCAATCCAACTCATCAACGAAGGGCAAAGAGGCCATTCCAGTGAAGGCAGGATGAACACCAGCATCGCACACGATTGTTCTGCCTCTATATTGCAAAACACAACATGACCTCCCAACCTCTTGACCTGCACCGAGGAGAGTAATCGATAGTGTTGGAATCTCGGCGGCGTTCATCTCTTGGGCTCGTCGGTGGTTCGGTGGTGGTTGAACAGACCAATTGCTGTTTACGTTGGAATAAACCGTGAGATAGCAAACGCGACGCCACAAACCGCAGTCCTCTTGTCACAAGACCAGTCGTCATGAAGGCTCCCAAGGCTTCAGAGCAAAAGGAATACGGGTAAAGGCTTCGTGATGAGTTAACCTTTTGCTTTGACTGGCATTTGCTGCGTTCGACTTACGCGCGTTTAGTCTCTTTCAGCCGCCTCATGTTTGGATATCTGGTCCAGTTGGAAGTCGTTGTACGAAATGCAAATGGTCATGAGACTCTAGAAACTGAATTTTTCGGTATTCTCCGTGTCCAGGATACCGGTTACTTGACTGACGCTCAGCCATACCGCTGGGAATCAAAGTTGGGCATTTTTGCCTGCCTAGGAGATCCCGGTAGCATGATCAACCCCGTTCTCGCCTAGCAACGCCTCGGTCTAGCGAACTAGGTGGTTCAATATCGCCAAAAGGAGTTTGTAGCTCATCATGAGAAATGCACATTCGTCCTCACAGCTTCACGCCGTTCGAACGTGTGTCCCTCCCCGCAATCAGGCCATTCAAGGACCAAAGGACGACTCCTAGCGCATTTTCTGTCATGGAATTCTCTCACAAGCTCGATCCTGAACTCTATTGCGAGGACAAAATGGCTATGCATCGTGCCATCGACGGATACGAGGGGACCGTTCTTCAGAGGACCGGCTGAAGTTCGCGCGTTGATGTCACTTTCGGCCTCTTCCGCCCGGTCACACCCCCCACCATCCGAACGTTTTCACCTTCCGCTAAGCCCAGCCTCCTCTCCTGCTTGCACCAAGCCATGACCATAACGCTGAGCGAATCGGAACAAGAAGCGCTTTTGGAATTCTCCATCCAGCTAGCAAAGGAGGCCGGCGCAGTCATCTTGCAAGGTTCCAAATCCATCAGGCAAGAACTTGGTTCCGGGGTCGATTCGAAGAAAAACTCTGTTGACCTAGTCACAGAATGGGATGTAAAAGTAGAGGAAATTGTGCAGAATGCTGTCCGAGAAAAGTATCCCAACTTTGGCTTGTAAGTGCATGTTTGGCCGGGAATGGGCAATGACACTTGGTGTCCGAGTCATGACTGACGTATGCTTCAACGGAAACCTTGTTTCTCTGCAAATCAGCATCGGAGAGGAATCTTACTCGAAAGGCCTGAGGCCTGAGCTCACTGATGATCCCACCTTTTGTGTCGATCCCATCGACGGCACGACCAACTTCGTCCACGGCTTTCCCTTTGCCTGCATCTCAATCGGCGTCATCTATCAACGCACGCCTCTGATCGGCGTCATATTCAACCCATTTCTTGATCAATTGGTCCGTGTCGAAGCATCTGTGTATTGGTGGCTTTTCTGTCTGACGTGAGCCGGTAAATTATTACTCGAAACAGTTCTCAGCTCTCAAAGGTCACGGCGCGTTCCACAATCTCACAACCCGGCTCCCGCTCTCCGCACCTTCCCCACTTCCTTCTCTCTCCTCGGCCGTGATCGGGGTGGAATGGGGCCACGGTCGAACCAAGGAACTCGTTGACAAGAAGGCCAATTCATTCAGTCGACTCGCGGGTGACCCCAATTCCGGCGTTGTTGGAGGCAAGATGGTGCACAGCATGAGAAGTGTGGGGAGCGCAGCATGCAATTATTCATTGGTCGCGAGTGGGAGTCTGGACTTGTACTGGTGCGTCTCAGGAGGTATCCTGAACTAGACGAGCGACTGACTCGTCGAGTCCGATGACACTTCCTGTCGAGGCGCTAAAGGGAGATCGGATGCTGGTCAGTCCCCGATAAGGCCCTTCCTTCAGCGGCAATCAGCTGAATTAGCCTTTTATCACATGCCTTCAAGGTCTTGGGACGTCTGCGTTAGTACTTTTCCGCTGTTGTCTCGCGTTCTCGCGGGACCGCATCACGTGCACACGTGCTCACATCCATTCCCCTCCCCCCGATTCCCGCTCTCAGGCCGGAATTGTCTTAGCTCAAGAATCGGGTGGTTTCGTCTCTGGAGGAGCACACGTGAATCACGATGGGGATGTAACCGAGGAAATACTTCATGGGAGAAAGTACATCGTCGTCAGGTCCGCTTGTCGCTTTCTGCTGGCCTATACCAGCGCTGAACGTTCGTTTCGACGGCCGCTAACACATTCCCCCATTCTCTAGAGCCATCGCAGATACTCCGGTAAGCCGCACGTAGCATCCACAGGGGCCTTGCCCGAATGGTCGATTCGGCAATTTATGCACGAACTGACGTCAATATTTGCCTTTTGCCTCTTGATCAGGGTGAGAGCGGGAAGGAAGCGCAGAAGCGCATCGTCAAGGAGTTCTACGACACCGTCGAAGATTGGGACCCATAATGAACTCGCTGGCCAGTCTGTAAAAGAATTAGAAGTGTTGAAATAATATAGCTAGACGAGCTGATCGCCTTTAGATGAACGTTGAGAGGCCTTTTATCGCCGTCACCCCTGATTCGGCCTGATCCGAATCAAGCGTGACCTTCGATCGCTTATACTGGCACTTCGCCGAACGATAAGGCAAAAATCCTCCCAAAGAACGAAATCGAACTTCTCATTCTATGTTAACACGGAAAACAAAAAAGAACTATGCACAAAAAAAGATACGCCGAAAAACGAAATCAGAGAACAAGGAAACAACAAACCATGCACGCGTGTAGAGAGAGAGACGAAAACAGACAACAAGAAATGGAACAGAGGGACCTGGTCGATTGTATGAAAGGAAGCCGGGAGACGCTCTATAAAATGCATATATGAGTGATGAGTTGAGGCGTGCATGGTCAGAGAGAGAGAGAGAGAGAGAGAGAACAAAAATAGAACAAAGACGAGGGGAAGGGGAAACCGATCTGCTAGTTGAACAACAAGGGGGAGGAGGAGAGCAGGGGGAGGCGCATGCGAGAGGGAAACGAAAAGGAAAACAGAAAAGAAAAGAGATGGAACCCAAGAGCGACGACGTCGACCGCGATTTTTAAGCACCAACGCGTACCGCGACAGCACCTTCTCGTCCTTTACCCTTGCCCTCGCTCACAGCTTTAAAAGCGACCCTGCACTCCCTCGTGCACAACGCATCTCCCTGTCGGTTCTTAGGGAAGTCCCATCCGACTTTCCCGCAATGCGCGCAAGACACCTTCGCCTTCAACCTGCACCCCTTTTCCAACGCAGCCAGAGTGGGGTCCAACTTGGGCAAGCCACGAGTAGGGCCCGAGATGGGGTCGGTTTGAGAACGTCGAGGAGGTACTTGGGCGCGCTGCGGGGCGAGGACGGAGGCGATGGACGGGATCGGTGGAGATGCTTTGGATGGCGTTCGTGATCTGGGAGGAGAAACGCGGGTCTGAGGCTGAGGCTGGGTTTGGGATCGAGTTGGAGCGGTGGCGCGTGAGTGCGGAGGTGCCTTTGGTCGGACGTCGAGCATCGACTCGGGAATGAAGCTGGCATGCGTCATCGAAATCGCAGGAACGTCCGAGGTCGTCGCGCTCCTAGCATGTCGTCGGACGATGGGCTTGGACGGCGAAGGTGCCGCGCTGTCGGATTCGACTCCAGCATCATCGCTATCCCAAAACTCCGTCGGCATGCCGAGTCGACTCTTCATCCTCGCTCCCCACACCCGACCATTGGTGGTAGTAGGTACACCGAATCGGCGCAACGAAGTCGACGCGGTCTTTGCCGAGACCGGTGTGAAGGAACCCATAGTCGACTGCGGTTCAGCGTGCAGGGAAATGGTGGTCTTGGATTTCGGTTGTCCGCACATTCGTTCAAAGATACTTGACGCGGTAGAGCGAATGCTGCTCGACCTGGACCTGTGCGATATGGGTGACGACACACCGGACGAGATGGTGTCGATAGTGTTGGAACGAGGGAAGCCAACCGAGTTGGTAGTGTGTGATTTCGTATCAATCCCACCAAGCCGTTCTTGGAGGATATTCCGAAACGCGACATGATGGTGATGAGGATGTGTGGGATGAGAAGGAGCAGTAGTGTACAGAGGCTTGGAAAGGTCGTCCGACGAAGATGTCTGGGAAGGGGTCGTAGGGGGGCTATCGTTGAGGATCTCTTCATTTGATTCGTCATTGTCTTGATCGTGTGAGATATCCAATCGTAGAAGACGCGTTTCGGGACTAGTTGGATAGGAGGAGTTCGAGTTGGATTCCTCAGCCGCTGAATCGGGTTCAGCGAGGCTTGATGAGGATGAGTGTCCGCGGGCATTGTGAGCCATAGCAGCGGCGCTCGACTGTGTAGAAAACGTGTTGCGTTGGAGTTTTGCGTGTTTGGAGGGTCGAACGAAGAAGCCCGTAGAGGGGCGTTTAAATGACACGACGGGGGAGAGATAAGCAGCCACGACGCGCCAACAGAATCAAAGAAGCATGTGAATGAATAAAAAAGAGGTGCAAAGGAAAGGGAAGGGAAGGTATAGGTTAGAGATACGGGATACACGGGAATGCGTTGATGGCGCGACTCACCAAATCTCCAAGTAATGATATCAAGGCACCTTTATCTTCACCCCGCACTACACCGCTGGAAGTCGCCGAAGCCGTCGCCGTCAGCTCGTCTTCAGCGTGCAACAACGCGGGGAGGAATTGTTTTGATAGCCGATAGGCAATGGTCGGGATGGTGACGATGCCTGAAGGGTCGTCATCTGTTGCTGGTGTGGCTGTCCAGCCAAGCACGCCAAGTGTGTCGTGCAAGACCGCTTGGTGTATGCCTGCTTGCATTTCTGGTAGTACGAGCGCTGCGTCGTTCAAGTGGTGCCGCCGACGGTGGAATGGCGCTTTTTGGATGACGAAGGTGAGGTTGCGGACGAGATTGCACTGTTGTATATATACGCAAGAGGGGCGGTCAGTTCAGCCGTGATGATCGAAAGAAATGAGGGGTGCACCGGAAAGAGAAGTGTGTGTGGCAGTGGTTCAAGAAAAAAAGCACTCACAATGAGGGCGTAGTCCCGAGGAGGCGGTTGGATGGGGGAGCCTGCAGATCCGGTCGTTGAAGTTTTGCCTGGACTAGCCGAGGATGAGGCGGTGGTGGGGTTCGGGGAGTGCCGACGAGCAAGTGCTGGACTTGAGAGGGAGAATGCCCAAACAAGACCAGTGATGTACAATGATGCAGCACGAGTAAAGAGAGAGTAAGGAATGGTGTCGTCAACGCTGCGGGAACGGGCTCTGGGTAATGATGACCGCGATGACGATGAGGAGCGGTTGCGTTGGATAGCCGCGGCGAAGATGACGTCGCCTAGAGAGAGACATGCAGACGGTGAGCCTTGAGAAACTTGTCGTTGAAGTGCGTGTGCCATGTCGGCGTCGTCGTGAGTCTGGTGAGTATGGAGATGGTGGAAGGGAAAAAGGAAAACTGTTAGCAACAGCGCAGCACCGCGGGTCGGTCTAGGATATAATGCCCCTCCAAGGGTCCCTGACGAACGTCACGTCAGGTGCAGGGCGCGCCTGAGCTCCAAAGCACACCTTGTGATCCGCCATCGAACCACTTCTCCCACCAAATGAAAGAAACCATGAATGAGCGAGGGCAGGTTAACTTACTTGAAAGTGCAGCGACGGCCGAGCTTGAGCGGTTGTGTCGCGTGAGGGAGCCATGAGCCGAGTCTGGAATTGGGAGGGGGGATGGAGTGAGATGAGATGTCAGTTGGAGGGAGGGCCTGCGACGAGGAACCAAAGGCAAAGGACCGCTTGACCAAGGAGACGGAGATGTTCCAAAGGCACTTGGCTACTCTTATACTCCTCTCGAAGAAGCGACAGACTCTATAGGGCAGGGGAAGATATGGAGAGAAAAAATTATTTTGTTTAGCTGATGAAGATTTGTGTCATTCTTCTGTAAATTATTACTGCCGTGAGAGAGGCCGGACTGGGGATTGTCAGCAGAAATGTCGGAGGAACCCCACTCCCTTGGATCACTCGCCATGACGCGTGGCGTGTCCAGTACAGCACACCGGCTCATCCCCACCCGACTCTCCATCTTCCTCCAAATGGATCTCTGCGACATTTCCGACAGCTCGCCTCCACACCGTCGCTCCCAACGTCCGACTTACTTGCACTCGTCCACCGACTGCAATCCCGCTTACATCGGTGGTTCTAGCACTCACACGACACGACCTTTCAGGGCTAAATGAACAATTCGCGAAGAATATGGGCACACGACCACTAAAGACAAAACAACCGGATCGAGACCAGGCAAAGGCATGTAATTCCAAGGGGTACAAAGCAAGTGACCGAATCCCAGGACCTTTGACCACGACTACGAGAGACAGCCACGTTCTTCTCTTCCTTTTCCCTATCGCAGCAAGGCAAAGGGACTCCACAGTTCCGGGTCAACCAATCACAGCACGCACGTTCGTCTCCTCCAACATTTCCCAGTTAAGCGCGTTCGTCCCCAGCCCACTCACTGCACGTTGATCTTGGTACGCCCACTCTCCTCTTCCATCTTGGGTATTTCCAACCTCAACACCCCATCTTCAAGTTTTCCAGAAACCTTGGCAGAGTCCACCGGTCGAGGGAGCCAAATCGTGCGACTGAACGAGGACCGGGTCTCCCATTGCCCGGGGCTCGTCGTTGCTTGAACCACGGCATCGTTTTCTGAACCGCCTTGCTGCTGGTGTGTTACAGCGGTAGATGAAGATGAGCTTGGGCCTAGATGAAACGGGCATGGGCATGTTCAGCACAACTTTGTGTTCAAGGTAAACCTTCTCGGAGATGCGACTTCACCTTCAACGGCGTGGGACGCCACCGCCGATGATTCCGGACCTTGGGTCGCGTCCGTTGCGCCCACTTCTTGAGGCTGCGAGTCCGCTGACCTAGCAAAGACTCGTCCTTCAATAGTGATAGATCGGCCGTTATCTCCCACAGTTACGTCCAGATTCTCCTTCTTCACACCAGGTAGCTCGGCTTGGATAACATAATTATTCCCTTCTTCCGTCAACTCCACTTTCGCGGAGCGCCCAACACCGAATGGACTGACCCTCGAAAAGAGGGACTCGAATGGGTCTTCGAATTCTTGCCCACGGACCCGCCTGTTAGGGTGGTGCACTGCGAATGGGCGGAGCGCAGCGTCGTCGAACATCCGGAAGAATGGACGGAATTCGTTGAACAGTTGACGAGTAAGAGACATGGCTTCGAATGGGTCTGTGTCGATTATCAAGTAAGCGGTAGGAGAGCTGTTGGTGTCGGAGTTGTTGTTGTGGTAGTAGATATCGAAAGTGAAAGTGTTTCTTGATGAAGGCGGGCTACGATCCCTCTTCCACCAGTCTTTTATACCCGAGCGGAGGAGTAACGAGTCCACGACTCCAAATCCATCAGAGTTCCAAAGGATGTCGTCGAGCATTCTGGAAATTTCTTCTCCGTTGAAGAGACAGGTGTGGTTCCCGAAAGGTGCCGACAGAGAGATATAGGTGCTGGCAATGAACACGCAGTGATTGCACAGGCACTGACGTAGATAAACAATCGGCCAGCGCCGCTTTTAGCCAAGTCCCCGTGACCTGAGGAGTATTCTAGACTGAGCAGAAGAGGAAGGTCTTGTGCTCAACTCGAAGCTTCTGGAAGACGCCGGAAGGCGCGGGAACCAGTATGTCGATGTTTGCTTACATAGCCATCGCAGGGCACAGGCCTTCCAAACATGCATGTGCCTTTCGTCGGTAGTGCGCCGATTAACCGCTCGGAAACGACAATAGACTGCGCTCTCCAATATTTCCCGTCTTGGAATAGGACCCCGACGATCAACGTCAGAACGAGACACTGCTTCGGAATGTGTACCAATTTCCCGGTTTATCCACATTGTCCAGCCCTCGCCTAGCCAACTCTCAGCCCTGACCACAAAAAGCCACCCATATACCATCCCTTCCAATCCATCGATCGATGGTGCATATAATTTCCCCCTTTCTGTGTGGAGAACTTTATCGTTGCCCGGAAAATGGTATGTCGTCCGACCAAATTATCTTATGTAAGACCAGTTTTTTCTCTTTTCTGCAAGTCTAAATGCTTATCAAGGGATGCAGTGAAACGCGTGGGGGTTTCTCAACAATGAGCACGCGATCGGTTGTGGACGAAGGGGACGCACTCATCACATACAGTAACGGCAACGTTCATGTGCTTTGCACCCCGCGCGCGCCTTTTTGGCTTCTTTATCTTTTTTTCAAATCAACCCATGTCGTGTGTGCTGGTCTCTCTTTCCGCTCTCTCTCCGTCCCTGCGAGACGCGGTCCGCTCACAGTTCACTGAAAGGCATATGGTAAAAAACGACACGTCGAATCCTTGCAGCTGAACTCTCTCTTATCAGCAGCAAAGAAAACTCTCGTCACGCGACGCTGTACGTACGTTATCATTGTCCAACAAGAAGCGAAAGGGCGAAAAGGTGGTCTTACGACCTCTTGACCGAGGACGCACGTTTGTAACTCGACGGCCGTCAACTCGCCCTCCCTTCGGAATTAAAGAAACAAAGCAGTGCATGATTTCTCTTATCAACCTTTTTTCTGTCTTGTGAACATTGTGACCGCGCTCATGAACCTTTGCAAGTGCACTTCATTTCTTTGGAACCGTTTGCCCTTGACCTCGGTGGCTAGAATCAATTTTTTTTGTCCGAGTCCTCGAGGACGACGACAGAATTTCACGCGCCCTACCGCGTTTACGCCAGTTGCATTAGCTACGTGCATCAAGTTTTACATGCAATTCGACCGTCGCTGGGCATGGGGTACACTGGCTACAATGCTATGCAATGCGCTAGTGTCCTTGACATTGCATGCGCGTTGCCAACAAAACTTGAAATGAGCCACAACAAAAATGACGCGCCCATTCGCAATATCAACCAGCAATGCAGTTCCCCCATTCATGTTCCCAAAAATCCAACCTGTTACTTCTGCAACTTCACGTAAGAAGCTAAAGGATCACAAAACCCAATACAGCATGTAAGCCATCTATCTGGACTAGTACTCAAAAGGGAAAGTTTTTGAGGGCAAACTCACCGGGGAAGAAACCTCGTTTCGTAACATTAACCTCTCCATACAACCATCCGGATACGCGGGGATTTGGAGTGTCTTGCGGCGGGTCAAGAAGCGTAATAACGTCTCCTTGGACGAAATCAAGCTCGCCTTCTTTCATGATAAAGTACCTATTTTTGGTGATTGAACAAAAAACAACGGGACTTGAAGGTTCTGGAAACCCTGCTGGAAGAAAGATCCGCAGAACTTACGGGTTGACCGCTGTTGCAGTTCTAGGTTTGGCCTGAGGGACTGAACTTTCGCGATAAGGGGACTCGAGAAGACGCTCAGCCTTCGGCGCTCCACCTTCAAGCGAACCGCCCGGTGGAGTACGTCCCTTGCCGCGTTCTTTTTTATCTTCACGCTGCGTGAAGCTGCGCAGCTCTCGAACTTCGTCCTTCAGATCCTTCATTTCTCGCAAAAGTTGCCCCATTTGCTTGCTCAGTTCCGAGATCTGGAATGCCAAACGTTCGCCCGGAGGAAAATTCTGGTCAGTGCCCTGTGCATGTCCTGCTCGAGTGACCTTGCTCTCACGGCATTGATAGCAACACGGTCGTTGCTGGCTTCCACCGCTGCACCCTTGGTGTTCTCCTCATCCTCGGCGAGATCATGGAGGTCCGACTGCAAGACGTCCTAGTCGATTGCAAAAAGGTCCAGGCGTCAATTATAACCAGCCGCACCGCGTTTTTGTGCGCAATGGGCTTACTTGGTCTTTGGGACTGGCTAACCCAATCGAGGAATCTTGATTGACTGGATGGGCTTGCGGACTCGAACTTGCGGACTGAAGAATAGCAGTTGCTTCGAGCTGTTTAGCCGAGACTCTAAACCGCTCCTCGCTGGTCTTCAAGGAAGGACCGTGCTCGCTAATCAGAGAACGGAGAAAAGGATTTCTGCCTGGAACGATGCCGAGACCGCGGCCCACTCCCACAGACACTCCAGCCAGAGACCCCATCTTACTACGTTGCGCGCTACCAGACCGCCCCTGCAGGGGGGTTCTGACCTCGTAGAGCCCGTCCAAGCGTTTTATGCTAAGTCTGCCAAGGTCATTGGCCCATTCGAGCTCTTCTTTGCAGATCGGCATAAACTGCAGCAGGAAGTCACGGTCGTATACGTGCCTATCACCCTAAAATCAGTAATGCACGACTCAAAGTTTCCAAAATGGCAAAGCTTCCACTTACTTGTACCTGCCGCTCGGCATCCGACCGTTACCCAGTTCAGCTGAAGGGGGTTCTATACCCTCTGGATACGTCACACGACTCAAATCGACGATCCTCCAAATCAACGCCCAATCACGAGGCAAGCTTGAGGCGATTGAAGGTCCCTGAGTCGCAGAGATGCCGAGTCCACCTGGGATTTGCGGCGGAGACACTGGGGTTCCCGTACCTGGTGTCGATGTGGTGGCGATCCGAGGCGCTTCTTTCTTCTTCCCTAGTCCTTCGACTGTAATCGCCAGTTTGGCATCAGCCTCTTTAGCTAGCTTGCGGAGCCTCTTCTCTTCTTTAGCCTTTGCTTTAGCTTCAGCCTTCTCGCGTTGCTCCTCTTTGATTCTCTTTTGTTCAATCCGAGTCTCCTCTTCTATTTCCCTGCGACGCCTTTCGAACTCCTCTTCCCACTTCGACTGTTGCTCCTCCTCTCGCTTCTTTCGCTCTTCTTCTTCCAGCTTCTTGAGTCGCTCATCTTCCTCGGCCTTCCTCTTCGCCTCCTTCTCCTCCTCTTCCTGTCGTTGCTTTTCCTCAACCTCTAACTGGGCCTTTCTCTTTCTCTCCTTTTTGGTCAGCGGTCTTTCCGCGGGTTGGATTGGCTTTGGAACACCGACGGCCGTCCCAGCTGCAAGATCTGGCGGTCCCAGAATGACCTCTTTTCCCGTCATCGGATTCAAGATTCTGATGGCGGCTTTCTTTTTTGGTAGAGGGAAGCCGGGGGAGGGAGTCATAGGTGCTGGACCGGCCATTCCACCGGGCACGAACTCGCTTGCGCTTGCGGTTAAACGAGTAGTGGCCAACGGTGAACCAGAATCGGATGTATAGGGCACAGTACGAGGGGTGTTGGTGGTATTAGTGGTATGAGGGACACCGGCATAATAGGAAGGGTACCCCGCGTATTGTGTAGGGAAACCAGACCAAGATCCCGAGTTAGAATTCATGGTATCCGCTGTATTCAGGTTACTGGGAGTCGATCTAGGACGATAGAATGCGTTATCTCCGGAGATGGAGGTCCAGATTGGAGAGGGGACGCGCAAGACAGACGCGTTGCTCAGGTGATTGTAGAGAGAAAACTTCTCAACCCTAATATGGAAATAGTAAGCCCTCCTAAGTGCAAGGTACAGAGCGGGAATTAATAGAGGAGTCCCCTCATGTATCTTTAGATCTGAGTGTGGCGTTTATTATGATTAAGGGACCCACGTCCAAATAGTGACGTCACTATATGTGAGGGGCGAAGTCGACGATGAAATGATGAAACCTTGAGCCCATTCAACTTATTCATCGACTTGAGATGATTCCCGAGGATGTGTGCGGTGTCAAGTGGAAA
This sequence comes from Tulasnella sp. 424, assembly GCA_019633425.1. Lineage (NCBI taxonomy): Eukaryota > Fungi > Basidiomycota > Agaricomycetes > Cantharellales > Tulasnellaceae > Tulasnella > Tulasnella sp. 424. The sequence continues at coordinate 85,682 of WSUB01000080.1, read as the reverse complement.
TTACATTCTGTATGCCGCTAATTAATGCACAGGTTTGGTCGTCCTTCAAGCTCAGTCTTACGTATACGGGCCAGCAAGGCTGGGTGTGGAACATAAAAGTCGTCACAGCGTTAGTCTCAGAACCTCAGACTGCTGAGCCACCCTCTCAGGCTCGGTCGTGCCAGCAGTCTGAGACCAAACTCTAAACGCCGCAAGGGAGCTCCTTTTCCCTCAATTGCCACTTCTCGGTGATGGGAACACGACTATTCCCAACAGCCTACTTTACGTTCAACCTACTCCAGCGCTAGTAAAGTACTTTGTTCAGTGCAAGACGGCAGGAGCTCCGAAGGGAGATTTGAAGACGGGGTGATGAAGAAACGCTACTGCGCCGCCAGGATGTTCCCTCTTAACTATTATCACCACCTTGTTATCTGGCCAATTTATCTCTTAGATCTCTTCTGTCCATGTTTTTCTCCGACGGTGGATCTGGACATAGACTCCTTCGATGCGGAGATGTAATCTTCACTCTTAACTGCAACCAACCGATGTCTCACTTCACCTTGTCGGCAGGGTATCCGGGGTACTGTCTGCCCGCGGTCGCACCTTGACGACGTTCCACGATACTCTCCTGGCCCTGCCTGCGTTCTCCCCATCACCACACTGGGCCAAGCACCAACTCTTCGCTGAGCACTTAGGTCAATTTGCTGTTCACCACTTAAGATCAAAGATACTGAACTTTCATTTGCTTTAGCTGCAGACCCAGTATCCTCTGGAGAAATGCACCAGCACAACGACTTCCCTTCCATCAATCAACTACCGCCCGAGCTTCTCTGCATGATTTTCTCAGAAGGAAACGATGGAGGTCATACAAGCAATTATTTGCCATCCGGAGCGTTTGCAGGTTTTGGCTGGAAGTCATTGACGAGGCACCGCAGCTTTGGACTTGGCTCTCCCTATCATATAACGTCAACCTACTACCTCTCATCCTAAAGAACTCCAAGTCACTTCCATTATCAGTCTGGTATGGTGACGGTGGTTACGAGGGCGATGACCAGCGGTTACCCCCGGAGAAGATCATGGCGTTCTTGAGCCTCACGGCCGCGTCATCCAGCAGATGGAAGAATCTCAGCTATCAAGCTTCATCAGAATCGAACCACAGTCAGATAATTGGATTGCCCCTTCACACACTTCAAAGGCTGAATGTTTCCTTGTCGGGAAATATCGCGTACACGGGCCCTCTGGATACCCCGGGCATCAAAGACATCTGCGTTCACCGATGTTCCCTCGATTGGAGCTCCATATCACGCCTACGTTCTCTCAAAATCGATCAGAATACCGAAGGGCCGACCGTTGAAGCTCTCAAAAACATCCTTAAAGCTTCACCGGACCTCGAGATCCTTAGGATCTCTAGGAGCTGGCCAGACTTGGATATTCCCGTCGACCCTACCCCCATCAGCTTACCAAAACTCCGCCACATATATCTCTACAAAGTCTCCATATCAAACTATTCCCATCTCTTGAATTTGATCGTGACACCAAACCTCCGGGTGTTCGCCTTTCATTATTTTAACAACTTCCGACCTGAGGCTTTCACCCCAATCTTCGAGGCTGCAGGTCGTTGCATCGGAGTGGGTAACGAAAACTCAAAAGACCCCTCCTTCAAGCTGGCCATAACGTCTACACCATCCGCGTTACGCATCAAGATAAGACGCTGCGTAATTGACGTTCGAAATGCCGCTTGGTCAGATGGGGTTGACGATCTCGACGGGAGACTACGATGTACCTCAGCGGCTCTGAAAGGATTTGGAGACAGGTTCAGCAGCATGATCAAGAAGGTGGCCCTCGTTGGTTGCGGGAATGGAGAGCTTGGCAGCTACTGCCGCCCTCTTCATATGTTCCTACCCCGTGTTGAGGAGCTGGCTGTCACAGGGACTCTCGTGACAGACACGGATGCAAGTAGTGTGTTAGAGACTCTCAGTCTGCCGTCTTACACGGAGAGCGGCGGCATGTGGGCACTCCCGAACCTCGTGACCCTACGATTGAAGGTCCCGGAGCCTTTCAAAACCGACGAAATATTAAAGATGGTGGAGGCTCGGAAAACGGCTACGGGAGTAACGCCAATATACCGGATTATTCTCGAGGACGGTAAAGTAAACCGAGCTGATGTGGAGAATCTGCGAACCGTTGTCAAATGCCTGGAGCTGGTGAACACTGACATCATTTAAGGTATAGTTCTTCATCCTATACCATCGAAGCTCTGCTAATTGTAAGATTGAAATCTAGTAAATGGAGCTCAGAGTATATTATGCTGCGAATGTTGTGATTTGTTGCCTGAAATGTGTAGCGTGGGCGTTGAAGTTGCCCTCAGGCAGCCGACCGGTTATTAATATCGAATTCTTATAGTTCATTTCCAGCAGAAAGTCTGGGACGATTGAACGTAGTTTTTTTGGGGAGGGTGAGGGGGGATCGGCTCGTTCGTGGGGTTGCTCGTCAAGCCCCACGAAGCTTCGTGTTTTGAGCCCTCGCTCATCCAGTCAGTGCGACTTGGGTGCGCGTGCTGTAATGAGCTGGTGGCATGTTCCCCATGCGGTCATTAATCCGCAAAATGCTGACGGGGAATAGTGTGATGCAGCTTGTACGAAGCCGAGACAACAGGCTGCTACAATGTACAAATCGGGAATGTACCTATGGTTCGTCATTGCCCAGCAGGTCGTCGCATGGCGTCAGCACAGCGAACTACCCAGCCCCAAGGAAACTCTGACACGCCGCTACCATAACATGCACGCGGCGGGGTGTTTCAACGTGATATAATCGAACCGTCATGGCTGGATTTCACCATCCTCGGATCCAGTGAAGGACGAGCGTCTTGGCAGCGACAGCCCCCAAATGCGAGGCCCTGCCCTGTCCCGAATTACGCAAAAAATCTCAACTGTAGATTTTGGGGGCCTTGCCGAGCAACGCATGCCTTTGCCTTCGCGACAACGCCGCGGGCCCGTCGTTGTTGGCAAACCAATAATCGACGTGGGAAGGCGATGCTGTGCCACCACCAGACTAAGTTCGAATTCCTGACGTTCTTTCCATCACAACGCCCATCGTCAATCCCTCATTGAACACTTGGGTCAGCCTATTTTCACCACTTTAAGATGAAAGATACTGACATTTCATTTGTCTCATCCGTAGACCAGTCTCCTTCGGGGAAATGCACCCGCCCGGCGATCTCCCGTACATCAATCAACTACCACCTAAGCTCATCCGTCCTATTCTTCTAGAAGACGAAGATGGCCGATCTTATAAGGAAAAATTCTCCATCCGAAGCGTTTGCAGGTTTTGGCAGGAGATTGTTAACGAGACACCCCAACTTTGGACTCAGCTCTCCCTATCATACAACGTCAACCTCCTATCTCTCATCATCAAAAACTCCAAGTCACTTCCACTATCAGTTTGGTATGATGACGGTTACTTGGGCGACGACCAGCTGGTACCCCAGGAGAAGATCACAGAGTTCTTAAGCCGCACCGCCATGTCATCCGACAGATGGAAGAGTCTCACCTACAGAGCTTTATATGAATCGAACCACAGCCAGATGCTTGGGCTACCCCTTCATAACCTTCAAAGTCTTAATATTTCCTTGTCAGGGGATATCGCGTACACGGGGCCGCTGAACGCCCCGAATCTCAAAAACATCAGCGTCCACCGATGTTCCCTCGATTGGAGCTCCATATCACGCCTACGCTCTCTCGTAATCTATCGGAATACCGAGGGACCGACTGTTGAAGCTATCAAAACTATCCTTAAAGCATCACCGGACCTCGAGCACCTCGGGATTCACCGCAATTGGACGAACTTGGATGTTCCCGTCGACCCCACCCCCATCGTCTTACCAAAACTCTATTCCATGCACCTATCCTACGTCTCCGTATCAAACTATACCCATCTTTTGAATTTAATTGTGGCACCAAACCTCCGCACGTTCTCCTTCAATTATACCAACAAGAGCCAACCCAAGGACTTCACCCCAATCTTCGAGGCTGCAGGTCGCTTTCTCGGCTCTTATAGTGACGACGAAAACGATTCTTCCTTCACGCTCGCCATTAAATCCACGCCATCCAAGTTGTATGTGAAAGCAGGAGACCGCTCAATCAACATTCAAAATTTCGCTTGGCCCGATGATGATAACAGTCGAACTGAGAGACTGCGGTACACCTCTGCTGCGTTGAAAGGATTTGGAGCCAAGTTCTGCAACGCGATTAAAACCGTGCGTCTCCAGGGTTCCGGGAATGGTGAACTTGGCAGCTACTGCCATCTTCTTCATTCCTTCCTTCCCGGTGTTCAGGAGCTAGGCATAACAGCATGCATTACAGGGCTATCTGAGCCATACACAGATGAGAAGGCAGTGATGGAGATTCTCGGTACGCCATCTAGCTTGGAGAGAGGCGGCATCTGGTTACTCCCGAACCTCGTGACCTTGCGGTTTGGGGCCTCGATGGAACTCCAAGATGTTGACATACCGAAGATAGTGGAAGCTCGGAGAGCGGTTGCAGGTGCCCAATCAATAAAGCATATAATTATCGAGGAGGGTTCAGTCAACCGAGCCGTCGTCGACAAGTTGCAAGGCTTTGTCGAACGTCTCGAGCTGGTGGACGTCGAGATCATTTGAGGTGAATTCGTCCGCCCTGAACTCTTGATATTCTACTAAGCCTACGATCTAAATATGTAGGAAGCGGGATTCAGAGTAGATTACACTGTGAATGTTGAGCGCTGGTGGTTGAAATGTGTATCGTGAACGTCGAAACTATGCTCAGGCCGCCAACCGGTTACAAATTCTCAACTCTCCATGTCCATTTTCGACAGAGAGTTTGGCATGGTTTTGGGGCCGATCGACTCGCTTGTTGAGTTGCTTCCCAACCTCAATAAAGCCCGGTGTCCCTGAGACCTCGCCCATCGACCTCCGACTGTTAGCGTGACTAAGGTGAACGTGCCGTAATGAGCTGACGGCATGCTCCTCATACTGTGGTCCGCAAAATCCTGGGGTGAATAGCGAGGCGCGCGCAGCTTGGACAAAGCCGAGTTACGTATGGGAACCTAACTATGGCCCATCACTCCACCCAGTCGTTATGTGGCGTTAGCGCAACCAGCTAACCTAGAAACCCAAGGAAAGCTCTTATACATCCGCCACCACAACACGCGGGTATTCCGGGGTTATAGGATCTTCTCTAGCGAAGGACGAGCGTGAGGCGGCTATCGGCCCCCGATGCGAGGCCTTTACCCTTTCACGAGATATGCGGGAAATTTTGATCGCAGCTTTGAGGAGCCCAAGCAGAACAACACACCCCTTTGTCATTTGTGTGGCGACAGTGCCAGCTCCAGTCATTGTCAACTTGACGTGGGAAGGTGCACGTGATGGCGGGCCGCCATCAGACAAAGTCTACTGAACCGACCTCCTTCCCTTCGCCACACTGAACCGATCATCAACTGAACGCAAAGGTCACTGAATTTCTTTTAGCATTCTCAGATGAACGACACTGACATTTTATTTGCCTTGTAGTCTCTGTCAATGGTTACTCCAGGCCCAGTCTCCTTCAGGGAAATGCGCGAGCACAACGATCTGCCGTATATCAATCAACTACCACCCGAGCTTCTCGGCCTTATCATTCTACAACACAATCACTGGGGATCGTACTGGGAGCTCTTGTCACTTCGGGGCGTTTGCAAGTTTTGGCTGGAGGTCATTGACGGGACACCCGAACTCTGGATTCGGCTCTCCCTATCATTCAACGTCGGCCTTATATCCCTCATCATAAAAAACTCCAAGTCCCTTCCGCTGATGGTTTGGTATGATGAAGATGGTTACTTGGGCGACGACCAACCAGCACTCCAGGAGAGGATCACGTCGATCTTAAGCCGCACCGCCATGTCATCCGGCAGATGGAGGAGTCTCAGCTACACAGCTTCATCCGAGTCGAACCACAGCCAGATACTTGGGTTGCCCCTTCATAACCTTCAAGATCTTGACATTTCCTTATCAGGAAACCTCGCGCACACAGCGCCGCTGAACGCCCCGAATCTCAAAACCATCAGCGTCCACCGATGTTCACTCAACTGGAGCTCCATATCACACCTACGCTTGCTCAACATTCATCAAAATACCGAAGGGCCGACCGTTGAAGCTATCAAAAATATTCTTAAGGCCTCACCGGATCTCGAGGTCCTCACGATCTGTTGCAACTGGGCGAACTTGGATATCCCCGTCGACCCCAACCCCATCAACTTACCAAAACTCCAAGACATACACTTCGCCGATGTCTCCGTAAAAGTTTACTCCCATCTCTTGAATTTGATCGTCGCACCAAACCTCGCCACTTTCTCCTTCATCGGTGTCAACAAGTCGACGTCCCAGTCCGAAGACTTTACCCCAATCTTCGCGGCTGCAGGTCGCTTTATTGGCTCAAATAGGGACTGTCCAAACAGTTCTTCATTCGCGCTCGGCATACTATCCTTACCATCCAAGCTATACATCAAAATACGAGACGGCATAGTCGGCGTGCAAACTGGCGTTTGGTCCGATGGGGGTGTTGGTCTAAATGACAGGCTACGGTACACTGCTGCCGCGTTAGAAGGATTCGGAAAAACCTTCAGCAACAAGATTAAGAATGTTGGCCTCCGGAGCTACGGGAATGGGGACCTTGGCAGCTACTGCCGCATCCTTCATTCCTACCTTCCGGCTGTCGAGGAGCTAAACATAGCAGGGCTACCCGACGAATACGCAGATGTTAAGGCAGTAATGGAGACTCTCAGTATGCCATCTAGCCCGGAGGAAGGCAGCTTCTGGCTACTCCCGAACCTCGTGAGCCTGCGGCTTAGAGTGTCGACGCAAGTCCAACACGACGACATACTGAAGATAGTGGAAGCGCGGAGAGCCAATACGGGTGCCAAATCAATAAACCACATTACTCTCCACACGGGCCAAGTGAACCGAGCCGTCTTCGAGAAGCTCAAAGGCTTTGTCGAATGCCTGGAGCTGGTGGAAGTCAAGATCATTTGAGGTAAGACTTCTGTCGTCGGAAGCTCGTGACCTCTATCCTAAGCTTACGATTGAAATATCTAGGAAATAGACTCGCAAGTGATTAAATCGCGGGTGTTGAGCTTTGTTGGCTGAAACGTGTGGAGTGGGCGTGAAGTGGCCTTCGGACCGCCGACAAGTGTCCAATAAGTGTCCAATGGGGGTCATAGTCAAATTCGAACAGACCTCTGTTATAGAATGCAGATTTTAGTACAAACAAGTAGATTCCTTCATCATTTATTAGCAAAAGAGCCTCTCAATCAAGAAAGATAATGGACAATCGCACAATCAAATAAAACCTGCAGGGGGGAGGCTGCGTAACAAGGGACCAAAACGTTCGAAGCGAGCCAGATGCGCTGACGAATGTGAGACTGCCCTAGAGTGCGCGAAACGATTACTCCATGAAACTCTCAAATTCATATATGTTGCGACTAATCACTATCAAGGGATAGGTGTCTGCTTCTATCATTACATAACCTCGACCAGCAATATCGCTTCCCGCTCTGCGCTGTCTTCTAGGCTGTCCATCCCCCAGACGAAGATAGCGTATTTGCTGGCTACTCGTTTTCGAGCATAACATACCAAGCTAGTACGTAGGGAAAATATGCGGTCAGTCATTCACCTCGAATGCGCTCTCGAGGTACAGGAAGGAAAAAAGAAAACGTACCAGGGAAGATACCTCGGCGTGTCTTGACGATTTCTCCATACATCCAACCAACGGCAGTGTCCGGAAAGTCAAGGACTTTGATCGTATCTCCTGGTGAAAATGACAACTCGCCTGCGCTCATTGGGCTAAAGCTGGACAAAAGCGGGTCATCGAGTGAGCATGGAGGAGGAAGGAGCATTACGTACTGACGAAGACCTTTCGCAGTAACAGGTGACTCTGAGCCCGGCTGTGCAATCTCGGAGTTCTCAGAAATATGGTCATTATTTAACGTCTCTTCGACGACCGGACGCAACAATTCCACATATCGAGCTGTCGTTTGGGAGGAAAATATGCTGTATGTGGGTCATAGATTGAAATGATTTGAGAGGCGTGACAAACGTACCAGGGAAAACACCTCGACGCGTCTCGGCTATTTCTCCGTACATCCAGCCGATAGGTGTGTCTGGGTGGTCGAGGATCACGACCTTATCGCCTTGATTGACTCTCATTTCTTCGTCGCTGGTCCCAGCAAACCTGTATAGTTACGATTGAATGGGCGTGGACGTAGCGAGCCGAAAGGGTCTACACACCAACCGACGGCTTTCGCAATAATAGGCGACTTTGAACGGAGCTCTGTCCTTACGGGGTTCTCCGAGCCCCCAAAGTCCTCCGCTTCCATTTCCCCTCCATCACGCAGGACGCAAGTCGTACACTCAACTGTTTGCGTGACCCATCTTTCTCCGTCCCAGCAAGATTCAGTCGGGCACGTACAGCCCTCTGCCTTGATGTCCGATAGTACCGACTTGGGACTCTCTGTTGCGGAAGGCGTAGGCTCTGGTCTATTCACCGGAGGTGGAGGCGGAGAGGGTTGTCTAGGAGAGCCGAGAAGATTTACTAGAGTAGTGTTTATGGTCTGGGCTGGGGTTGGGATGGCCACCGGGTAAAAGGCGGATGGTGAGACCCAAGACAGTGCCGGAGGGAAATTAGGGAGTTTCGGCACTTCAACTGCGCATAGGCTACGACTCGGAGGCGGAGCCATGGAAGTCTCGCCACAAACTAGTTTGGGAATGACATGGAGCGAAGGAGTTTCGAAAGGACTGAAAGGTCGGAAGGAAATGACCGAGCCGGGAATAGAACCGTTTGCTGTAGCTGCCGTGATTGCTTGAGGAGTTGGCGTCGAGAGGGAAGGAGAACCAGAACCTCCCAAAGCATGCTGGCCGGAAGGAAGATGATCTACTTGGGCCTCGTGAATCGAGATCGCCCAGCTTTCGGCGGAATCTCCAATGGGGCGTGGAGGTGGGAGGCGGTCCTGGTGGCAAAGTCTTAGGACGGGAAAGGGCGCTGATGAACACCCCCATCACGAAACTCACCTCGCTAGTTGCGGGAGGCTTCAAAGCTACCGTGGCGGAGCGTAGATCTCGCACTTCTGCCTTGAGCTCTTCTATAATTTGAATAAGCTCCCGAATGTGGTTGGTGCCCTGGCGAACCTGTCGAGGAGTAAAGCACGGGCACCTATCTGCATGTAAAACCTAGCTTACCTCGGTGATGACGAGATCGATCTGCTGAGCGAGTTGGGAGACCTGAATACAGATAAGATTTATGTCATGGCGTGAAGCGCTGGGGACTTGCCATGTCGATTCTATCAGTGTCAGTACAGGTGGTCGAAGTTGCGCTAGTTGGCTCTCCGCCGCTGGCAGAATCCTACATGGGATAAGCTCACTTAGTAAAGATTATGCCGGTTTTCAAACAGTTTTCTTACATGGTTACTAAAACCACCCTGTTTTGGCATACGAACTTCAGTGGGCGAAGGGCTGACCACGACGACACTCTGATCAGGCCTCAACGCCACGCGGAAGGCTGCGATGCTTTGACGCAAGTCGTCTGACGAGCTTGTGGCCGAGGTTGATGTGAGAAATGATAGGCGCAAGGCGGCAAGGAGTGCTTCCAGCTCGTCAATCCCGCTAGTCATTGCGACAAGGTATTTGGGTTCGTGCGAGGGAGAGGGAGCGAAAGTGACGGGTTTGCAACCGAACCACCAAAAAGGAGAACCGTGAGACGTTCGGCATAGTTAACGTCACATGCTTCGGAACTCAAGTGATGGCGTCATGCGTGTTTTCAATTCCCTTCAAACCAAACCAGGCAAACAAGCGGGCGCAAACCCCCGAGCGGGTGTACGCCATAAACTGAATCGTCAGAAGGATCTCGTTGCCCAAATAACCACATACATTCTGGCGAGGTAAATCCCTTTGTACCCTCTCGAAAGGAGGTCGTACAATAGATTAGGTTTAGGGGGTGGGGTTGCAGCTTGATGGGCGTCAGCGGCATCATGGAACTCAATTCCATACAGTAGTCTACTACGTCCTACTCAATGTGTGTATACAAGTGGGCACTTGGCATTCCCCGAGGGCCTCGACGTAATTCAAAGATGACGACATTTCGCAGATGGTGGAAACTCCGAGAGCGAGCACAGGAACAAATTCAATAACTTGGATTGTTCTCAGGGACGGTCTAGTGAACCGATCCGTCATCGACAAGTTGAAGGGTGGGCGTTGAAGTTGTCCTCGAGCGCCGCCGAACGGTGACCTATGCTTAACGCTCCATATACATTGACAATAGCAAATTTCGAACGATTCTGTTATGGAATGTAAACGCATAGAACGGATAAAGGGTTTCCTTCTATTATTCAATAGAAACGCGCCTCTCGACGACAGCTAGCAAACAATCACGCAATCCCCAAATGCATTTTGGGCTCGCTAGCATAAGAATACAATGTTCGAAGCGAAACGGACGGGATGACGAATGTTGGGGTTTCTTGCAGTGCGCTAAAGGATTATGCCGTAGAGTTCTCCCCTTCAAACACGTACATGATGTCGCTATCAATCTCCAGCAAGGAATTGGATGCCGTATGGGGCTATCGATGACATAGACCGACGGTTGGGATTATCATTCTCCACTCCGCGTTATCTTCTAGACTGCCCACCCCCTAGACGAACGTCGCTTATCTGTAGCCTGTAGATCGTTCCTATTTAAGCCTTACGAACCGAGCTGGTACGCCGAAGAAATATACAGTGAGTCCTTCACGTACTTGAAATGCGCACCTAAGATGCCCCTAATAAAAAACATAAAAATAACGTACCGGGGAAGATACCTCGGCGTGTCTCAGTGATTTCTCCATACATCCAACCAACGGGGGTGTCTGAGGAATCAATGACATGGATTGTATCTCCTCTCGACAAGGATAGCTCGTTAGAGCGTGTGTTCCATGATTGATAGCTGGATAAAGGCGGGTTATTTAGTGCGCATACATAAGGAAAGAGCCCCGCATACGAATCAACAGCCGTCACAGTAACAGGAGACTTTGAACCCGGCTCGATAACCTCGGAGTTGTTAGAAAAATGGTCGTTATTCAATTTGTCCTTGACGTCTGAAGGCGACACTTCCCGCACATATCGAGCTGTGGAAGAAATATGCAGCATGTTCATCATTTAAACACGTTTCAGAGTCGTAGAGAAAGTACCAGGGAAGATGCCTCGACGTGAGTCGACTACCTCTCCATACATCCAACCGACGGGAGTGGTTGGATGATCGAGAATCGCGATCTCATCGTTTGCCTTGAACTTTAAATCTCCTGCTTTCCCCGTGGAAAACCTGCATCATAGAGAGTAAACGAGCAAGGACGCAATACGAATAAATCATTACTCACAAACGGATTGCTGTCGCTATAATCGGCGACTTTGGAAGGGACTCAGCGACTACGAAATTACCTGAGCCTTTGTCTTCCTCCGCTTTCATTTTTCCTCCATCATTCGTAGCGCGAGTCTTATGCTCGATCGTTTGTGTGACCCGTTTTTTATTGGTCCGCCTAGGTACTGTCTGGGGTGCGCAGTCTTTCGGCTTGATGTCGGACAGCACTGGCTTGGGACTCGCTGACGCGGGAGGTATAGCCTCCGATGTGTTCACAGGAACTGGGGCTGGAGAAGATAGTCTAGGACAGTAGGGAAGATGTATTGGAACGGTGTCGAGGGTCTGCGCTGGAGTTGGGATGGCCACCGGACAAGGGGCAGGCGATGGAGGTCCAGACCGTAGGTGAACGAGAGTAGGGAGCTCCATCGCTTCAGTTGCGTAGGGGTTACAAGCCGAAGTCATAGGGGCCTCGCCACTCACTAGCTGGGGAGCGACACGTAGCGACGGACGCATGAACGGGGGAGCAGAAACGATTGGGCTGAGAATAGAGCTGCCTGCTGCAACTTCCGGGATTCGCTGGGGACAAGTCGGCGTCGAGAGGATAGGACGACTCGGAGAAGCTCCTGCTGCATACGGACTGGGAGCAGGCTCTACTTGGGCTTGGTGGACTGGAGCCAAGGTCGCACAGTTTTCAACGACATTTATGATTGGGGTTGAAGGTGGAGGGTGGTCCTTGCGGCAAAGGATTAGGACGGGGAATGGACCCGACGAACACCATATCATGGACCCACCTCGGTACTTGCAAGAGACTTTGGAGCTACCACCGCAGAGCGCAAGTCTTGTACTTCCTTCCTGAGCTCTTGTACACTCTGTATAAGCTCCCGAATGTGATCGGTACCCTGGCGAAGCTGTCATAAAATCAAACGTGAGCACATATCTGCATGCAAGACCTAGTAGGCCTTACCTCGGCGTGAACGAAATCCATCTGTTTTGTGAGCTGAGAAACCTGAATACACATTAGACGGAGGTCACGGCGCAATGAGCTGGTGACGTGCCACGTCGATTCTATCGTCATCACCACAAGTGGTCGAGGTTGCGCTGCTCGGCTCTCCAACGTTGACAAAATCCTACGGAGTATGAGCTGTTTAATGAATTTGCTGCCGTTTCTTTTCTTACATGATGGTTGCCATCATCCTGCTTCCGCAGATGGGCTACAGTTGGCGAAGGGTTGGGCACGATACCCTGAGGTTTTAATGCCGCACGGAAGACTGCGATGCTTTGATAGAGGGCTTCTGGCGAGCTTGTGGCCGAGGATGATGTGAGAAAGGATAGGCGGAGGGCGGCGAGGAGCGCCTCTAGCTCGTCGATTCCGCTGGTCATTGCGACAATGTAACTAGGTTCGTGTGGGGGAGGAGTCTTACGCAGGATGGGTGAACTCGGTGTACAAATGAGGCTATATATCCCCACTAATGTACCCTTGCGGTGGGGCATCAGATAACGGGAGGTCCCCAAATTTACTGAAAATAGCCTTCTCCGAGTCTCCGAGTTCCAAGTAGCCGCTCCCGCTCCTAGGCCCGCAACAAGACTTCGTGGAGTGGTCAAGATGTGGCGCACTCTGTGTAAATATTATTTGCGGACCATGTTGTAGGGTGGATATCCGTCAATCCGGGTCGCGTTGGAGGAAGGGCCGAGGCTGCCGAGGCTTGCAACGCAAACACCCAAAAGAAAGCCGTGAGATGTTTGTCGGGGTAACTTGCTAACGTCACATACTTCTCAGCGAAGCCACTAGTGCAGAGTATCAAGTTAGCCTTGGGGATCCTAAATCTATATGCGCTACGAGCTGCCAGATCATCAGAAGAACGTCGATCCTTGCGTAACCACATTTTATGGCGAGGTAACACCCCAGAAACTTGAAGGAGGCTGTGGCATAGCTTGGGCTTGCGGCCTTCTCGATGGTTCAATTGGGTCGGTGGGTCGCGGTTTGACGGTTGCCAACGGCATCAAAGGGCCCGATTACATAGACCATCCGACTCAAACATGTGTGTCTAACTGGGCACTTGGTATCCCGCGAACGAGCGGACTATCAGAAGTTATCCTGGCACTCGCTGCCCACCGCCCTGACAACCTCATCAGTATCTGACCCCCTCCTCGAAAACAAAATTCTTCTTCTTCTTCTTTTTCTTGAGGCCGTACAATAGATTAGGTTTGGAACCAGTTTGAGCTTGCGGCAGTGGCGCGATTTTTGCAGCTTGACGGCGTTCATAGAACTTAATTCCATAGTATACAGTTGTCTAGTACGACGTACTCAAATATCGGTGTACAAGTGGGCACTTGGCGCTCCTGGAGGGCCTAGACGCAATTGAATTCAAAGCTGACGACATATCGCAGAGGGTGGAAGCTGAGAGCGAGCATAGGGACAAATTCAATAAATTGGATTGTTCTCGAGGACGGTCTAGTGAGCTGATCCGTCGTCAACAAATTGAAGGGCTGTGTCGAACGCCGACGAGTCGAGCTGGTGAAAGCTGGCGTCGTTTGAGGTGGAAGTCATCCTTCCTAAGCTCTTGTGATTTGTCTAAGCTCAAGATTGAAATATTTAGGAAGGGGAATTCAGAACAGATCGAACGCTGAGCGTTGTTGGCTGAAAGGTAGAGGGTGGGCGTTGAATTTGTCCCCGGGCCGCCCGAATATGGGGCTTTCTTCTATTATTCAATAGAAACGCGCCTCTCGGCGACAGCTAGAGAACAACCACGCAGGCTCTAAATGCATTTCAGGGGTCACAATCCAATACCACGTTCGAACCGAAACAGACGTGTTGACCAATGTGGGGTTTTCGTGCAATGCGCTAAACGATTATGCCCTGGAGTTCTCCACTTCAAATACATTGCCATCAATCTCTAGCAAGGAGTTGGATATCGTATAGTGCAATCAATGACGTCGACCGACGGTTGGGATTATCGTTCTCCGCTCCGCGTTGTCTTCTAGACTACCCTCCCAGACGAACGTCGCTTATTTGGAGACCATTCCTATTCAAGTGTTACGAACCGAGCTGGTACGCAGAAAAAATATGCAGTGAGTACTTCACGTACTGGAAATGCGCACCTGAGGTGCCCCCAAATAATAATAAAAACATAAAAATAACGTACCAGGGAAGAACCCTCGGCGTGTCTTGACGATTTCTCCATACATCCAACCAACGGGAGTGTCTGGAGAGTCAAGGACTTTGATCGTATCTCCCACTGAGAAGGTTAACTCGTCCGCGGGTGTCACTGCCGAGCCATAGCTGGATAAAGGCGGTCATTTAGTCCGCACAAAGAAAAGGAGGAGCATCGCATACTACTCAACAGCCGTCACTATAACAGGCGACCTTGAATCCGGCTCTGCTGTCTCAGAATTGTCATAGATATGGTAGCTGTTCAACTCGTCCTCGTTATCGTCCCCGTCCTCGTCCTCGGCGTCCAGACATGACTCTTCCCGCACACATCGAGCTGTAGTTAAGAGAAGAAATATGCAGCATGTTTATCATGGATTGAAATGCGTTTTAGAGGCGTGAAAAACGTACCAGGAAAGATGCCTCGACGGGTCTCGACTACTTCTCCATACATCCAGCCGACAGAGGTGGTTGCATTGTCGAGGATTCTGATCTTATCGCCTCGTCTGAGAAGTAAATCTCCTCCTTGGCTCGGCGAAAAGCTGCATCGTAGTGAGTAAACGGGTATAGACGCAACATGAATGGGTCATTACGCACTAACGGTTGGCTGTCGCGATAACGGGCGACTTTGGGCGGGACTCAGCGGCGACGGAATCTTCTAGGCCCCCGGCGTCCTCCGCTTTCGTTTTTCTTTCGTCATTCGGAGCATGTATCTCACACTCATCCCTTCGTGTGGCCCCCTTTTCGCCGGTTAAGCGAGGTACTGTCTGGTCCGTGCAGTCCTTCGGTTCGACGTCGGACAACGCTGGCTTGGGACTCTCTGGTGAAACAGGTATAGTCTTCGGTGTGTCCACAGGAACTGGAACTGGAGAGGGTGGGCTAGAAGAGTCGGGAGGATTTAGGGGAACGGTGTTTAGGGTCTGCGCTGGGGTTGGGATGGCCACTGGGAAAGGGGCGAGCGATGGAAGCCAAGACCATAGGGGAGGGAGAGTGGGAAGTTCTGTCGCTTCAGTTGCGTGGGGTTATGGGCCGGAGTCATGGGAGTCGCGCCACTAACTAGGTGGGGAGCGACACGAGGCGAAGGAAGCTTGGGAGGAATGAACGAACGCGCAGGAATGATCGAGCTTGGAATGATCGAGCTTGGAATCGAGCTGCTTGTTGTAACTTCCGGGATTGGCTGAGGACAAGTGGGTATCGAGTGGGTAGAACGAGAACCTCCCACTGCATACGGACTGGGAGAAGGCTCTGCTTGGGCTTGATTGACTGGAGTCAAGGTCGCGCATTTTTCAACGGCATCTAT
Organism: Tulasnella sp. 424; assembly: GCA_019633425.1. Lineage (NCBI taxonomy): Eukaryota > Fungi > Basidiomycota > Agaricomycetes > Cantharellales > Tulasnellaceae > Tulasnella > Tulasnella sp. 424. Next base: position 69,865 of record WSUB01000080.1, on the reverse strand, counting down.
GACCGGGGGTGAAGGTGGAGGGTGGCCCTTATGGAAAAATGTTAGGGCGGGGAATGGACCCAACAAACGCCACATCATGAACCCACCTCGGTATTTGCAAGAGATTTTGGAGCTACCACCGCAGAGCGTAAATCTCGTACTTCTTTCTTGAGCTCTTCTACACTATGAACAAGCTCCCGAATGTGATCGTTACCCTGGCGAAGCTGTCACAAACTCAAACGTGAGCACGTATATCCATGCAAGACCTAGTAAGCCTTACCTCGGCGTTGACGAGATCCATCCGCTTAGCGAGTTGAGAAACCTAAAGACACATAAGACGTATGTCACGGCGCGAAAAGCAGGTGACTTGCCATGTCGATTCTATCGTCGTCACCACAAGCGAGGTTGCGCTAGTCGGCTCTCCAGCAGTGACAAAATCCTACGGAGCATTGGCTGCTTAGTAAACGCAGTGGCGTTTCTTCATAGAATTTCCTTACACGATGGTTGCTATCATCCTGCTTCTGCATATGGGCTACAGTTGGCGAAGGGCTGGCCACCACAATACTTTGCGGGCTCAACGCGGCACGGAAGGCTGCAATGCTTTGACGTAGGGCTTCTGGCGAGCTTGTAGCCGAGGATGATGTGAGAAAGGATAGATGGAGGGCAGCAAGGAGCGCCTCCAGCTCGTCGATTCCGCCAGTCATCGTGACAAGGTAGTTAAGTTGGTGCGAGGGAGGGGAACGCGCAGAGACCGGTTTGCAAGTGAACAACGTAAAAGGAGAACCGTGAGACGTTCGGCGGAGTTGGTAACGTCACATGCTTCGGAAATCAACTGATGGCGTCAGGCGTGTTTACATCGCCATCAAAACAAATCAGGCAAACCGCGGGTGCAAACCCTACGGGGTCAACCCCGGGCGGATATACGCCAGGAACTGAATCGTCAGAAAGATCATGTGTCCCGGATAACCGGATGCATTCTGGCGAGATAAACCTATTTATTCGTTGCAGCTTGACGACCGTCAACGGTATCACAGAGCTCAATTTCATACATCTTACTCATATATGTGTGCACAAGCCAGCACTCCCCTCGGGCCTTGACGCAATTCAAAGCTGGTGACATATCGCAAATGGTGGAGGCTTGGAGGGCAAGCACAGGAAAAGATTCCATTAATCAAATTATTCTTGGGGATGGTCGAGTGAACGGAGTCGTCGTCAACAAGTTGAATGGCTGTGTCGACTTGTCGAACGCGTCTAGTTGGCGTCATTCGAGGTGAAAGTCTTCGGTCTAAAACCCTTTCTATTCTTACGATTGAAATATTTAGGAAGTGGGATTTAGAGTAGATTGTGCTGCGAACTAGAGCTTGTTGGCTGGAAGGTGGAGCGCGGGCGTTGAGGTTGTCTTCGGGCTGCCGACCAGTGAGCAATAGTACAGTGAAATCTTCATAATCCAATTACATAAAACAGAAATTTTGGGACGACTCTGTTGGGAGTGTAGATGTTTGGACGAATAAAGGACTATCTTTCTTTCGTTATTCAATAGAAAAGCGCCTCTCGGCAGCGATAGGTCGCGAACAATCACGCAATCTCCAAATGCGTTTCGGGGCTCGCTAGCGTAACAATCCGATACCACCTTCGAAGCAAACCAGACATGCCGACAATTGTGAGGTTTCCTCACAGTGCGCTGAACAATTACGCCCTGCGGTTCTTCACTTCAAATACGTACATGACCGTGACATTGCTATCGATCAATAGCAAAGAATAGGGAAACCTGCATGTTACTATCGACAAGGTCAACTAGCGGTTGGGTTTATCGTTCTCCGCTCCGCGTCGTCCTCCAGATTAGCCGCCACACAGACTAAGATCGCTGACGCGGACCATCCCTATTCAAGCCTTACGAACCGAGCTGGTAACACAGAGGGAACATGCGGTGAGTCCTTCACCTACTCAGATGAGCACCTAAGGTGTCATAAAATAAAAGAACGCACCAGGGAAGATCCCCCGGCGTGTCTCGATGACTTCTCCATACATCCAACCGACGGGGGTGTCTGGGGAGTCAAGGACTTGGATCATATCTCGTGAGAAGTTTAACTCGGTTTTGTCCCGCGAATTGAAATAGCTGGACAAAGGCGAGTCAATGGGTGCGCACCCAGAAAGGGAGGAGCGTCGCATACTATCCGTCAATAGCCTCCACAAAAGCAGGAGACTTTGAGCCCGGCTTTGTCTCATCCTTGATGTCCATATGGGACACTTCCCGCACATAGCGAGCTATGGTTAGTAAAAAAATATGAAGCATGTTCATCATGGATTGAAATGCGTTTCAGAGGCGCGGAAGAAGTACCGGGGAAGATGCCTCGACGTGTCTCGGTTGTTTCTCCATACATCCAGCCCACCTGAGTGGTTACATGGTCGAGGATTGTGATCTTAGTATCTACTTTGAACTCTAAATCTCCTTCTTCTCCCGTCGAAAAGCTGCATCATAGTGAGTAAACGGGCATGGACGCAATATGAATGGGTCATTAATACGCACTAACGGATGGCTGTCGCGATAATGGGCGACTTTGGACGGGACTCAGCGGTGACAAAGTCCTCTATACCCTTGGCGTCCTCCACTTTCTTTTTTTCTTCGTCATTCGGAGCGCGAGTCTTACATTCATTCATTCGTGTGGCCCCCTTTTTGCCGGTTCGGCGAGCTACTGTCTGGTCCGTGCAGTCCTTCGGCTTGATGTCTAACAACGCTGGCTTGGGACTCTCTGGAGAAACAGGTATAGCTTCTGGTGTGTTCACAGGAACTGGAACTAGAGAGGGTGGCCTAGAAGCGTAGGGAGGATTTATGGGAACGGTGTTCAGGGTCTGCGCTGGGGTTGGGATGGCCACCGGGCAAGGGGCGGGCGATGGAGGCCCAGACCGTAGGTGAGGGAGAGTAGGAAGTTCCGTCACCTCAGTTGCGCGGGGGCTACAGGCTGAATTTATGGGAGTCGCACCACTAGCAAGTTGGGGAGCGACACGAGGCGAAGGACGCTTGGGAGGAATAAATGAACGAGCAGTAATGATCGGGCTGGGAGTAGAGCTGCTTGTTGTAACCTCCGAGACTGGGTGAGGACCAGTGGGCATCGAGGGGGTAGAACGAGAACCTCCTAGTGCACACGAACTGGGAGAAGGCTTCACTTGGGCTTGATTGACTGGGTTCCAGATCGCGCATTTTTCAACGGCATCTATGACCGGGGGTGAAGGTGGAGGGTGGTCCTTATGACAAAATGTTAGGACGGGGAATGGGAACCAACAAACACCACATCATGAACCCACCTTGGTATTTGCAAGAGATTTTGGAGCTACCACCGCAGAGCGTAAGTCCCGTACTTCTTGCTCGAGCTCTTCTACGCTCTGAACAAGCTCTCGAATGTGATCGGTGCCCTGGCGAAGCTGTCACAAAGTCAAACGTGAGCACGTATCTGCATGCAAGACCTATTAGGTCTTACCTCGACGTGGACGAGATCCATTTGCCTAACAATTTGAGAAACCTAAAGACACATAAGACATATGTCACCGCGTGAAGCGCTGGTGACTTGCCACGTCGTTTCTATTGTCGCCACCACAAGTGGTCGAGGCTGCACTGGTCGGCTCTCCAGCGTTGACAAAATCCTACGGATTATGAGCTTATTTAGTAGATGTGGTGTCGTTTCTTCACAAAATTGTCTTACATGATGATTGCCATCATCCGACTTCTGCATATGGGCTACAGTTGGCGAAGGGCTGGCCACCACGATATCGATACCCTGAGGTCTCAACGCCGCACGGAAGACTGCAATGCTTTGACGTAGGGCTTCTGGCGAGCTTGTGGTCGAGGATGATGTGAGAAAGGATAGGCGGAGCGCAGCAAGGAGCGCCTCTAGCTCGTCGATTTCGCTGGTCATTGCGACAAAGGAACAAGGCACGGGGGGGGGGGGAAGGGTCTTATGCAGGCTTCTGGACCTGGAACAAGACTTCGTGGAGAGGTCAAGATGTGGCACACTTGAAGAGTGTGTCAAGATTTGCGGAAAATGTCGTAGGGTTGAATAACCGTCAAGCTGGTCGGGTCGAGTTAGACGGAAGGCGGAGGTTTGCACGTAGAAAGCCGTGAGATGTTCGGCGGGGTAACTTGCTAACGTCACATACTAGTACTTCACGGAACCAGCAGTTGGACAAAGTTGCGTCACATGTGCTTACATAAGTTCCCTTCACAACAAATTCAGCGATGTTATAGCGCAGAGTATCAAAGTCAACCCGAGGATCGCAAATCTATATCCGCCCCCACCTGGATGATCAGAAGAGCATCGATGCCCGTGTAACCACATTTTCTGGCGAGGTAAAGCCTTCTCTGTATCTGTACTACATTCCGGAAACTTGAGATCTTACAATAGCTTGGGCCTGCGCCTTCGGATCTCACCGCCTTGATAGTTCAATCGAATCGGTGGGGTAGCAGTCCGACGGTTGCTTACGGTATCAAGGGGCTCAATTCCACAGAGCATTTTATTCAAATATTTTGTGTCCAACTGGGCACTTGGCAGTACTTCCTATGACCCTAACCAATTAACTATCACTGGCAGAGGTTATCCCAGCGCTCGCTGCCCACAGCCCCGACAACCTCATTGGTCTCTGGCCTCCTCCTCTTCAGCAATAAGCGTCTTCTTCTTCTTCTTCTTCTCCTCCTTCTTCTCTGCTTTCGTCTTCGGTTCCTTCCGTTCACTCTGAACACCTTTTTTGTTCGGCCCAGCTTCCTCTTCGTTGAGTGCTGTAGCCACACGGTCATCCGATTCTGGGGAACCGAGGCAGCCACCCCCTGAGACTTGAGTCAACGACTTGGCCTCAGTGACCAAATTTATGCGCGAGTGGGCTTGAACAGAGGAAGTCGAAAGGACAGGTTGTTCAAGTTGTGCGGCACGGGGTGTTTTGAGATTCTGCGTGTTTAACGCGGCTTCAAAGAAGAAAATGTATGAATGAGCGCACGATTTGATGCAGTTGTAGTAATACCTGATGTTGGTCTCTCGGGACGAGTTTTGGCAGTCACATTGCCCGGTACGCTACTAGCTTTGACCTCTGGCTCGACTCCGTTCCACGCTTCTTCGTGGCTTCGTGAAGAAACCGCATCGTGACCAACTTGGGTCCATTCTCCATCAAGTGTTGCGCCCTTCGATTTAGAACTCCCGGCACTCTATTCAAGAATCCTCCATATCAGCCCCTCCTTTTTCGTAGTGGAGCTACGACCAACCTTGACCTCGACTGGGGTGTACATGTCCGGGTCGACCTCTTCGACCACGACCATCAAAGCTTTGACTTCCTTCTTAATCGATTTGATCCCCGAGCTCAAGTCTTTAAACGTGCTCAAGCACTTCCGAGTCTACGATTCAATGCTGGCGTCAGACTCGCGACGCGGCGTGGGCAATGTAATACACGTTCGCACCTCGTCCTCGATGGTTTTAGCCGTCGCGGTGAAACAAACCGTCTGCAACGAAGGCGTCAGTTTCATTCTCTCATATAATTATGAAGCACACTCGCCTGGGCCTCAAATCCTTTCATGATATTATCAAGCTTGGCATTCAAAGCAAGGAAGGCACGAGAGGTTTCCTCCTTGCTAGCTCTCAGCTCCTAGAGACACGACGCCATCAGCTCTATGAAACTTTGACCAAGGGAGAATGGCATTTTTCTACTTGCTTGTTCGATGGATTCGAGTCGGCTATGAAGCTTTTCGATATCGTTGCTGTCGTTTCTCTCGTAAACGGGGGGAGACTGAAGCCTCATCGCAGCCCGAAAGACTGCAACCGCCATGTCCAAGCTCTCTTGCGTAGGCAGAGGTGACGGAGACGTCGCCATGTACATCAGACTTTGCGCAAGGAGGTATGTGTTGCTCGCTTCATCCTCGAGCATTTTGTCTGGGGATACCGGTGGCTGCCAATACGGATGGAACGGTTCTGCTTCTTCTGGCTGAGGAATGTGCATCTTTGAGAGGAAGATTATGGCGACTATGAGGAGGAGAAGAAGTAGTCTTCATTAGGGGTATATATGCAGGATATGAGACTGTCCACCCGAGTAACGGCCGCAAGAAAGGGTGTTCCCAAATCGGGACGGGATCAGGAGTCCTCCTTCTCAGGATAGGCTCACCCCTAAGGTGCACGGCACACCAAGATAAGAGACCGCACAACATCTCGCTGAGTTTACATCTTTACATAAACTCGTTACATTGAAATAAACAGTATTTGGGCCTTGGAGGGAGTGGCAGAGGTGTCGGGCGACCTCCCGAAAGGCAAACCAGGCACGGAGACAAAAGGTACTTCCGAACACCTTCTTTGTAAAGTAGCTATCAAGTTGCCCCTTTATTGTTATTTTCGGAAGCTGAGGGAGCGTTGTTCGTGGAAGCGATACGAGAAGGCGATTTCTTGCGACGGGATTTCCGCCCGGGCTTGGAGTCTTGTTTTTCTTGGGATGTTCCTTGCGATTGCTTTACCTCCAATATATCAGCTCCAACCTTACGATGTTGCTCTTTGTGGACGCTTCTTACCTGCTCGCGAGGTTGGGCAGTCCTTTCCCTCGGGCCCCAATTGCGTTTCCTGAGGTCCATGACATCCTGTAGGGACGATTTGATGGTATCAGTACCTCACAGCAATAAGGATTGTAGAGTGCCTCTTACCATCAGCATAAACTTGAGCCTCGACGGTAATTTGTTGCTATCCACTAACTTCGCCATCCTTTCAAAGTAGATATTGATATGACCTTTCGCTTTGGGGGTGTCCAGCTCTTGGCCGACAGTCTTCACCAGTATGCACAGCATCTCGATTTCGTCTGTTTCAGGATTATTGATCTTAGCTAGGCGTATCTTGATAAGTTCGTGTATAATACGCTCCGTAAGCATCTGTACTTTGAACAACTCTCCCGTGAAACGAGTGAGATTGAGGCTTTGACGCTTGGCCTTGTAGATAATGTAGTACTGATCGGAGAATAATGCGGGCTTTTTGTTGTTGGCTTCATCCTCGAAACGAACTCCGGAAACCTTGTCGTCCTGAGCGCTGGGATTGGATAGACCGGTTCGAACAACTGACATACTACGCATCGTGTCCTCCTTACACCTGTCAAGCAGGTACTTGCGAAACAACTGACCACCGGCAATCGGCTTGCCAGCCGGATTCCTTATATTGCCGTCCCGGACACCCGCTGGAAGTTTCGCCGTCATCTCCTTGGAAAACCGCGCGAATACTTCGACAAACAGCGGCGTCTCGGAAGCCTGCTCGAGCACCAACTTGGCGATCAAGTCCAGCACGGGGCCTTTCTTCTCGTCCTCGGACGTATTCGCCAGACCGAGAACTTGACCCAAGATGGCATCAAAGTTCTTTGAGGCCAATTTGTTCAACAGGGCTTGAACCTTTCTCTCCGTGAACTCGAGTGAATTCTGACCCTGCGTGCGCTTGTTCCGGCCGACTGACCAGGGAGTCCAGGGGTTCTTGCATGCTCTCAAAGAGGCGGCTGCTTTGGTGCTCCCGAAGGTTGCTTCGTGTACTGGCTGCTGCTGTTGAGGAGGTGGAATATTATTGGGATCTACCCGTGGAGTCCTCGTCCTCGATCTCGTTGGTAGCTGACTAGCAACTCCTCCCGGAGAGCCGGAATTGAGCCCGCCACTACCGCCAACGGCCCTTTGAGTCCAACGGCCCATCGAGCCTTGCGCGTAATGGAAACGTGAAAGGTCGCTCTCAGCGAGTGGAGGAGGACGCTCGACACCAAGCCCGTCAAGATTACTGGAAAACTGGGGCTTGTCTCTGCAGAATAGCTTGAACTGCAGCAGAAATTCGCGGTCGTACCTACAGTTCGGAGTTACCACACGCTTCATCGAGTACTGTTCTGGTGGCAAGACCACTCACTTATACCTTCCTCCCAGTATAGTTCCTTCCAACTTCTTCGAAGGAGCCTGAATACCCTCTGGATACGTCACTGCTCCCAAATCATTGATCCTCTTCGCCGACGCGAGCGCCCGACACTGCATTCCAGGGACGAAGGGCCTTCCTTGCATGAAAGCGAAGAATTTCTCCTCCTCCAACCTCATGCTTAGCTCGTATCTCTCCCTTTGCTGTGTAGCGACTGCGGCCTTGGAAGCCCGAATTTTGGCTTGCTTCTTCGTCCCTGGCTTCAATAGTTCTTCATGCCCCTGCTCCATATTCTTTGCTCCTTTCTCCTTCCCGGACGAGGAACCATTATCCTTTTCCTCCTCAATGCGGGTTGGCTGGCGAGCTTCTGGCTGGGTCGGACTTCGTCCGCTGTCAGCGAGTTGTGGACTGACGGTGTCAGCCATGTTTGGGTTGGCAATTGAGCTGACAGGAAGCGACTTCTTGGACGGTAAAATGATTGCAGGCTCCATGGTGACACTAAATCCTTTGTGCTATTCTTGTAGGATCGATGGTTGTGGGTGGATGGAGAGAATGGGGGATGAGGGAGGCCGGTCTCGAGGTGGGATCAGAGCAAAGGAGGCAGAGCTGTAGATCCCAGAGCCTGAAGTCAAGTTAGTATAAGCGGAAGGAATCATAGGGACTAAATGTACTTTAGCTATCTGATCCGTTAACGTTGGCTGGTAGCGGATGCTAATCTGCGAGCGTGGTGCACTGCCAACGAAGCGCCGAAGGTGGTTAATGCGCAAATATTACACATGTGCGAAGCCACAAATGGAAACGAGCCCTCCCATCTATCATCCAGAACTTTCGAGACATTTGTTTGTATTTCCAGTTCTGGTTGGAACACATGTTTACCACCAACTACATTACATATTATCATTCTCGATTCCCTTGCGTTCGGAAGCCACTGGCCAGTCTATGATCAGGGACTGCGCAGTTCCACATAGAGCGCTGCGGAGCCACCAAAAAGTAGCATATATTGTCTAATGGCTTCCTACAGGTACCTGGGAAGAAGCCACGCTTTCCGGAAGGGTTCTGAGCCGACAGCCATCTAGTCGGGACGCTTGGAGCCTCGACGACGGTGAGAGTGTCACCCCGCTCGAAGGTCAGCCCATCGTGTTGAAACGTCGCAAACCTGAGTTGTCCGTACAAATAAATGAGCATAGTGAGAAAAAAAAGGGAGATCGCGTACGGATGAAGCGCGACTGCGATCGGCTGAACGGAAGACGGGACTCCAGATTCCTCAAAAGTTCTTGAACAGCGACTACCACTACGTTTAGCCAGAGGTGCGCGCACATTGGAGAGTGATGAGGAGGGGGAGCGAGGCGAGTAAACCCTATCTAGGCGGAGGGATGCGTCCGGCTACGTACCGTCTGTCCTACTAGTGGCGCGTGCAGTCCTTCGGCTGTCGGACAACGCTGGCTTGGGACTCTGTGGCGAAACCTCCGGGGTGTTCACGGGAACTAGAACAGGAAAGGATGGCCTCGAAGAGTAGCTAAGGATTTATGGGAACGGTGCTTAGGGGCTGCGTTAGGTTTGGGATGGCCACGGGGCAATTGAGGGGCGGGCTATGGATCATGGCCAGACCGTAGGTGAACCTAGGAGGGTTTGACGGTACGATTATGGCGACGACAAAGATAAGAAGGGGGGACCAGTATCCATTAGGGACAAAGAAGTAGGATATGAGACTGTCCACATGAGTAATGGTCGCAGAAGGGGAGTTCCCAAATCGAGACGGTACCTGGAGTCCTCCTTCTCAGGATAGACTCGCCCCTAAGGCGCAGAGCCCTCGATGATGATAAGAGATTACGCAGGATCTCGCTGTCTTTACTTCTTTACATAGACTCGTTAAATCGACATCAACGGCATTTAGGACGCGAAAGGAGTGGCAGAGGTGTCCGGCGACCTCCAAAAGGGAAGCCAAACACAGGCGAAAGACAAGCTCGAACACCTCCTATGGAAAGTAGCTACCAAGGTTCCTCTTTACCATTATGCTCGACCCGGCTTGGAATCTTGTTTTTCTTGAGATGTTTCTTGCGACTGCTTTACCCCCAATACATCAGATCCAACGTTGCGACTTCCCTATTTGTGGAGGCTTCTTACCTGCTTGTGAAGTTGTGCAATCCTTTCCCTCGGGCGCCAACCACGTTTCCTGAGGTCAATGACATCCTAAAAAGACGATTTGATGGTATTAATATCTCAAAGCAATAAAACTCATAGAGTGTGTCGTACCAAAAGCATACCCCTGAGCCTTGATGGTAGTGCGTTGCTATAATCATCCACTAACATCTGCATCCTTCCAAAGTATATATTGAAATGACCTTTTGCTTTGGGGATGTCCAACAACTTGCCGACAATCGTCAACAGCATGTACAGCATCTCGATTTCGTCTTCATCAGGATTATCAATCTTGGATAAGTATTTCTTGATAATTTCGTGCATAATACGCTCCGCAAGCATCTGCACTTTGAACAACTCCCCCAGGAAACGAGTGAAATTGAGGCTTTGCCGCTTGGCGTTCTGGATAGCGTATTTCTCATCGGGAAATAATGCGGGCTTCCCGTTGTTGTCTTCATCCTCAAAGCGAATTTTGGCGACCTTGTCGTCCTGGGAGCTGGGACTGGATGGGCCGGTTTGAACAAATGAAGAACCACGTTCCATGGTCTCCTGACACTTAGAAAGCAGGTACTTGCGAAACAACTGACCACCGACAATCGGCTCGCCAGCCGAATTCCTTGCATTGCCGTCCTGGACACTCGCTGGAAGTTTCTCCGTCATCGCCCTGGAGAACCGCGCGAATATTTCGACAAACAGCGGCGTCTCGGAAGCATGCTCGAGCACCAACTTGGTGATCAAGTCCAGCACGGGGCCTTTCTTCTCGTCCTCGGACGTATTCGCCAGACCGAGAACTTGACCCAAAATGGAATCAAAGTTCTTTGCAGTCAATTTGTTCAACAGGGCTTGAACCTTCCGCTCCCTGAGCTCGAGCGAATTCTGATCTTGCGTGTGCTTGCCCCGGCCAACTGACCAAGGAGTCCAGGGGTTCTCGCATGTTCGCAACGAGGTGGCTGGTTTGGTGTTCCCGAAGGTCGGTTCGTGTACTGGTTGCTGCTGCTGAGGAGGTGGAATGATAGTGGGGCCCAGTGAAGCCCTTTTCTGCCGTTCCCATTGAGTCCCCGTCCTCGTTGGCAGCTGACTAGCCTCTCCTGGAGAGCCGAGATCGAGCCCGCTACTGCCGTCCACACCCCCTTGAATCGAACCGCCCATCAAGTCTTGCGTGCGCCAGGAACGTGAAAGGTCGTTCTCAGCGAGTGGAGGAGGACGCTCAACACCAAGCCCGTCAAGATTGCTGGAAAACTGGGGTTTGTCTCTGCAGAGTAGCTTGAACTGCAGCATAAATTCGTGGTCAGACCTACGGTCCCCAGTTACCACACGCTTTATCAGGCACCCCCTGGTGATAAGACTACTCACTTATACGTTCCTCCCAGCATCCTCTCATCCAACTTCTTCGAAGAGACCTGGATACCCTCTAGATGCGTCACTGTTCCCAAATCATTTTTAGCCCGAGCTGCGCTCACACTGGGGAGTGATGGGGAGGGGGAGCGAGTCGAGCAAGCCCTGTCTAGGGGGAGGGATGCGGGCATCGTTGGACAAGGTTCCGGTGACCAGGCTTGATGTCTTGGGATGGACTCCCCCCGAATGGAGGGCGACGCGAGAGGTTGAATTTCAGGGATGAGCGAGTACACTGAAGGATGTCTGGATGGAGGCCGGCTCGCTCGCTCGGCTGTCCGAACAGGGGAGGCAGGGGATCGTTCAACGGAATTTTCACGACTGGTACTCGCCGGAGACCGTCCACCCGTTTTGCCAAGACAATGGTCCCATGTTACTGTCGAGATCCTCGATTCTCTCCTGCTTCCAGTTCCATTTATTCGCCAGATGGTTTTGCAAGTGCAGACTCCTGCCCGATTGTTCCAAGGCCACTTAACACGGCCACGGAAGGGTGGAGTGGGAACGTTTGGGGGAGTTCGATAACCGGATAGTGGCGAACGACTTCGCTCGCTGGCCGTCCGCACGCTTGGAGAGGCGGGACATATGACCGAGGGAACGCGACTCGCAGCTCTTGGCCACTCGATTCCAACCTCTTGTGGTAGCGGGATGGTAGGGAATGGCGCCTGAACTTGAAGACCAAGAGGTTCTATCCTTCTTCCAGTAACCCCGTCATCAGAACCAAACCTGGACTGTGATGAAGGACAGGTGACAATTGGGGTCGCAGTCCTGGTTGGGAGACTGGGTAGATGGGGTGATGTAGTATAGGGAGTCGTGATCGGCGTGGTCGCCACAGATTGCGTTACGGATTGCAAGCCAGGGGGTGGACTGAACGAGCGAGCCACGATGACAGGACTGGAACTAAAGGGGAAGTTTCAGTGTTAGGGTTTGGGTACATGTTTGATCCACCGACCTTGGCTCTAGTTTAGGGGTTTCAATGCGGCGCACAGTATGGCCGAAGTCCTCCAAAGACGGGGGGCGAATGGGTGTTGGACTAATGATGAAAGGAGGACTAGCGTCTAGCTGTGCAAAGAACCTCAATGTAAAGGAGATTGGAAAAAACTTATTCAAAACGAGTACGTACCCCACGGAATGAGGTAGTCTTAAGCTCTTCCAGTGCTGCACGGATGGCTTGGATTTCCGTTTTGAACTCCATTATGCTTTGGATAAGCTCGTTCATCTGATTTGAGCCCCTGAGAACCTGACGTGGGGCCAATTCAGACTTTTCTTAAGGGGACTCTTAGAATTGACGAGGCTTACTTCGATTTGGATAGAGTCTAACTGGATTTTGAGCTGCAGCACCTAAGGGCACCGAGTAAATGAGATAGAATAAGGCGAGCAAGCAAAACACTTGCCGTGTCGATTCCCGGTCCATCCTTACACATGCAGGTGCATGGGCCACTGCTTGCACTCTTGTCCCCTCCAGCGAGGACGGTCGAGCCCTAGAGAACGCGGATGATCGACTCAGTACAAGAAATTAGAGTAACTAAATTAAGTTCTCACTTGAGAAGGCGATGCTTCATGCGTCGGTAGGGCTTCGGTCGACAGAGGACTGGCCGCAGGAAGACGTAGCGGATCCAAAGCCGCCCGGAAGGCTGAAATGCCATTCCGCAGCATTTCAGGCGAGTCAACGGCCAGGGAAGATGCGAGGAAAGAGAGACGCTGAGCAGTGAGGAGTGCTTCTAACTCATCTACCCCGCCAGCCGTCGACGTGAAAGCAGGTTGATTGACATGCATGAAAGGGATGGTTGCTAAAGAGGTGTCTGTAAGATAGGATCGGTCAAATTGGAAGAGTAAAGAGGACGTAATGGAGTGCTTGTGTGCAGGAAGTGGTTATATAGTACGTATGTGGATGCTAGCGCCAGCGTGATGGTCCGGGAGGGCCTCCTTTTACTAAATACAGCAGCCAATACACCTTCGGGGGATTCCTAGGTGGGAGTGCATCCAAATGGACAGGTTGCGTCATAGTGTTTCGGACAGTAGGATGGTTCCCCGAGAAAAGATGATGTGAGATGCATTACCAAAAGAAAACTGGTTCGATGGTTGTCGGTGTCACGGTCCGCGTCGATCTCAACCGTGAGATCAGGAACACTTTGTTTCCACCAGCGGGCGAGCAAATTCATCCTCCCACCGCTTTCCTTAAACCACCAAGGCTACGCATTGTTTAACGAACATATTTTCTCGAAAAATCGCACTGTATATAAATCAGTGTGCCGGAAGAATCTTGGGTCGATCATCAAATGCTCGAGGTCCACGGCGTGGCTGGAAGCCAGTAAGGACAGCCGCTAGCTGTGTAGGAGACCAAAACCCCAACGAGGTTTCCAGACTGTTGGGGAATCTGTAATGCCACGATATTGCGGGAAACCAGTGGAGCCATAGTACAAAATCTTCTTTATCTCTGGCCGACATACATAACAATATCCCTGACCGGCGTTCGAACCACCCCATGATAGCGCACTAAGCTATTATCGACGTTATAATTGCTCTTGCTCGACTTTCCTTTGCTCCAGATACTCTCTCCTTGGCATGTCGTCCGTTGTTCTTATCAAGTTGGTCGTCACAGTCAAGCGCAAAAGGGATGTTTCAGGAAGATTGGTTCGGTGGCGTTGCCTCGAAAACAGGTGCCGGGTAGGGGTGTATTCGAGATGACGAAGTCGAGGGCAAACCCTGCTCATATGCCGTCATCCAGATGTCCTCGTCCATCGAATCGGCGGTGTTGCCAGAAGGGTTGGATCCAGTGAGAGCGACATGTTCTTGGTCGGTGGCTCTCAGTTCCTAAAGTAAAATGGCCCTGAATTAATAAATAAGAAATATATTTACGCACTTTTCCATAGTTCAGACTCGTCTCTGGAGCGTCTCGACCTCACTGGGGCCATTAGGTCATAATTCGGCGACACTCGAGCCTCGTCGCAGCTCAGTACACTGCGACTGCCATCTCTAAGCTCTCATTAGTCGGCAGAGACTACGGGATGATGCAAGGTGCATCAGACTCCTTGCGAGGGGGAAAGTGTCTGAGACGCCCTCGAAAGGCAGTTTCACAGTAGATGCGGAGATGGTCGATCGTGGTTGTGTTGTCTCGAATTGTGGGTTGACTTTGTGTGGAATGCCGTGCGCTATTTAGTGAAGGTGGTGGCAGTCACAGAGAAAGAGGGTTTATATTGGTGAAAGGCGTAACGTGCACGAAAGGCGTTGTCAATGTATCCGAGTTGGCTTGAGCCGAATCTGGAAATATTTAGCCCTCCAGAAGCGGAGTGCGAAGTCCCCACCCAAACAAATAAAGAAGGATATCACGAACTACCATGGATAATAGGTGAACGACTTTCAAAGGCGCTCATCTTTCTCGATAAGGGGAAACGTCATGTTCGGAAATGGATCGCGCGTTCCCAGCAACGCGACATTCGAATATTCCCGCTCCCTACCCGCGCGTGAGTGTTCCTTAAACGAGAGCCGGAGCTCCAGACCCACATCAACATGCACAGCTCTGAATCTTTGCGTATAGACGTATCGGGAGGGTTACATTTCAATGAGAAGGAAGTATTATCTGAGTAAGCAACGATTGGGGAGATTGGCTGGGGCGACTTGATTGAATGTACCTTAACCGAGGGGTGACCCGACTCGGTTATAACCCTGCTGCAAGCTGGAACGTCGGCCGAGAACTGAGATGAGACTTGAACGGGGAACCTGCTCGGACGTGTGTGTAGCTGTGGGGGACTCCACCTCCGTGTTCCTCGGCTTCCAATGGCGGCGCCTCAGCTCGATGACATCCTACATGAAAATCCGGTCGCTGAGAGGACTGGAAACGGATCGCAACGGAGCCCCACTTACCAAAATCATATAACGAATCCTTTTTACAACACTTTGGTTGTCCGCGACTGCCTGAAGTCTCCCAAAGTAGATGTCCATATAGGCCCTGGATTTCGGGACATCGATCGTCTCGCCAACGGTAGTCAAGAGTTTGCACAACGTCTCGGTCTCCGCTTCTTTAGGATTGTCGGTCTCCAGCGGGATGAGACGTTTGATGCATTCGTGAATGATCCGTTCCGTAAGCATGTGCAACTTGTATAGTTCTCCGATGAATTGGACTAGGCCGATACCTTGACGCTTGACCTTGACGACCGCATAGTACTCCTCGGAGCCCAACTCCGGCTCTTTCTCATCGCTGCCTCGAGCTAGTGTCTGGGACCAACCACGCTCAAAGTCCTCCTGGCACCGATTTAACAAGAACTTGCGGAACAGCTGACCGCCGACGATGGGTGCGCCAGCGATGTTCCGAACCTTCTCGTCCTGAACCTCCGGAGAAATTTTTTCCATCATCCTCCGGCAGAGTCGTGCATACATCTCCGCCCAATGGGATTCATCCGTTGCCTTCTCGAAAACTAGCTTGATTATGAGGGCCAGGGACCCGCCGTTCTTATCATCCTTGAACCGATTCACCCAGTCCACGATCTGATCTGAGACTGAGGCGAAGTTCTCGGAGGTCAACTTATTGAGGAGAACGTTGACCTTTCGCTGTACTAGCTCCGGCGAGCTCTCCTCCATAGCGGGTTTGTTTCGTCCAACCGACGTGGGAGTCCATCGGTTCTCTGAAGCTCGGGCGGGTGCGACCGCCTCGGTATCAGGGGTCTGAGAGATGACGTCACCTGAACGGATCTGGATCCGTTTGGCTTCGACTATATTGTTGATGCCAGAGGTTTGAGTAACCTATTTATTTTGGGGTTTGCATCAGCATTGCTTCACCAAGAAATTTCGTTCGGAGGGAAGCAGTCCACCTCGGGTTCAACTGGCACTGTCTGCGCGGTGTCGCACTCCATCGATGAAGCCACAGTAAACACGGCTTCGGTCACAGAGGAGGCTTTCCCATGCTAAAATAAAGGCACAACTGAGATTACATGTAGATAAAGTGAGGGATAAGAGACCGGACCTCTTCTTCGGGACTTTCGGTTGCGGTATCAGAGTGATCGCTCTGCGGCGGGCGGTTAGAAATTCTCGAATCTAAACAGTATGTAAAACACCTCACCTGTCCCTCCGAAGCTCCCTGGAGGCGATCGAGCGCTTCTCTCAACGCGAGAATGGCTCGAGCTGTCTCCTCGCGTGCTTCTTGTAGCTCCAGTCTCGTAGCCCGAAGTTCCTAGAGAAGAAGATTTTCAGATGGCCATTTAGTAATTCGCGCGGAAAATTACCTCCGAGATTGTATCAAGCTGCTGCTGGAGGTTTTTAACCTCACTGGGGACATTCGACTCGTACACTGGAGGAGATTTAAGTTTCATTGCCGCTTGATAGATTCCGAGCGCCATTTCCACGCTCTCCGGGGTTGGGGAACACCATGGACTAGAGGCAAGTCTCATGATATGTTGCGCAATGGCGAACGTGTCAGAGTCGCCATCAGGCCCTCCAACGGATTCCGACATTGGTGTTTGATAGTTCAGTTTAGCTGAGGAGTACGAGACAATGTTAGGTTGATCAACGAGCCCCATTAGAAGGACTTCACCTGAGGTTTGAGAAAGCAGTGAGGGAGAGGTTCCTCGTTGAAAGGCCTTGGCGCGCTGAAAGGGGCCAGATATTTATGTGATAAGAAGGAGGACCCGGGCCCACGGCTCAAATAGGAAAGAGACCCTCACGAGGATAGACTTTGAATTTCAGGGAGTCTCAACTATATATTCTTCGTGCATGTATTCAAAACAAGTTATATTTTCAATAGATATGGATATGAATTCCGGTCATGGCACAAAGCTCGAATGGGCAAAGATGGGGGACGGGCGTCACGCAGTGCACAGCTGCAGGTCGAGGACCCTTACCGGCGAGGCACGGGAGTCTACATCAGAGCTTAACTACAAAGAGGAACCCCAAGGTCCTCCACGTGTCGAAGCCAAGCCAGCGGCTTCCGGAGAATCACTCCTCGTTGTTAACCTAATACTCCTGTTTCGAGCCCTCCTGAAAACTCAAGCCTTTCAGAGGGCTTCTAAGCCTGCTCGGCTTGGGTCTCAGGGGTGGGCGAGCGGCTGGACTGATCCTCGTACCAGCTGGAACCGTCTGTGCGCGGGCTAGGGGTTTGCCCGGCTGAACGTATCGCACCTTCGCATAGCCCATGAGGTCGTTCAGGCGATCGCAAACCTCCTAGAATAGCGGAAGAGGAGTGTTAATTGAGCATGTGACGGTTGGCTGCGGGCGTAGGACACGTACTCGGAATGTGCTTCCAAGTCCATCTGCAGCTACCTTGGTCCACACCCCGTTCTTATGAAAGGTCTTCAAGGCACTAGGATTTCACAGAGAGGTTCATCGACCGAAGCCGTCTCATTACAACGAAATCTCCTCACCTAATTATCTGCGAGGTAAAGGAAGCTAGGCCAATTCGTAAACGAGACAATGGATGCGACTGGAGCTGCAAGGGTCTTCAGGATTGAATCGCCGACAGGTACGAGGGGGAACGTACAAGAGACGACGATTCGTCGAAAACGCCCCGCCAGGACGCATCATCAAACTGTCCCTCAAGCAGGAGACCACACGCGCTCCTGATCCGCTCGGCTTGTCGAGCTAGCACGTCGTTCCGAGCCTGAAGCGACTGTCCTCGCATGCGAATGTCCTGCTCAACCAAGATGAGCGACCAACAGAGAGAAAGAAAGTGTACAGGTCAACGTGCCTGCAACGTTGATTTAGTCTCGTCCAACTCTGTTTCAAGCTCGACGAGTACCGGTGATTTTGACTCCTGGGCGGGCGAGCGGTTCTGAACTTCTTCCTTCGGGTCCAGTCGAGATCTAAGCTGTCGAATCTAAGCGGCCATTTAGCCATTAATCAGTATATTTCCTTCCCTGAAAGAATTCCATGAGACGGAGAATCACCTCTGATGCACAGACGTCTAATGAATCGTGGATGCCGCGAACTGCATTCGGAAGATCCTAATCCGACAATGTGGCCATAAGAAGCCAAGGCGAGAATGTATGCGTGAGATTTTTTACCTTGAAGTCATCCGTTGTGGGCAAGGGAGACGTGGCCTAGGACAACGTGGCGAGTCGGTTTCAGCTTCGCCCCGTCCTCTTTTGTGGCAAGGCGGGGAACTTACAGGAAGAAGCAAATTGGAAAGGTAATTTGGAGGAATTTCAACACGAAGTTTCTTCCTTGTTTGTTGAACCGTGTCCGTGTCTGTGGCTCCGCCACCTATAGGCGCTGACTGGGGAGTGGGCGGAGATTCTTGCGTGGTGAGAACCGCGGGCGCCCGGCTCTCCGCGACAAAGGCGCGCATCGCCAAGTAAAATACATCGTTGGCAATCCCGTCTATCCTCCTGCTTCCCGTAGGTTTCGGGGGGATGGGGGGGTTGGCAACGGTGCATTCGGTGTAGCCTTTGACAAGGCGCACTAGTTCTTCGAGGATTGCGCAAGGGTCTGCCGAGTTGGTCCTTGAATGTCTGCCCATTTTCAGAGAGTGCATTTTTGTAGCTTTCGTGGACATTCTGATGCAAATTTACTAGAAGGGAGTGAGGAAGAGGATGGTGGGCGGATGGAGACCAGAGTTAGGGGGACATTTGCGTTGTAGAGGATTGTGGAGGACCGCGAAGGTTCCTCTTACGGATATCGTGACCCAGGGATACTTTGGTAGAATGATAAGCTCTGAGAAGGGAAGGTGTGTGCATTATGTAATGATAGAAGAGGAACGGGAGGTCCAATTCTTACCTTCTTGGTCAAGGTCCTCCCGACTCCCCCTTTGCGGAGCTGTACACATCTTCGAGATGTTCAAATGCGTTGTATCACATGATGAGCGGTGTCTTTCCGGCTAGCTTCCGCTTGGATATGTTGCGAGCTGGGTGGGGCTTGGCTGCCTGACGCATATGTTGCAGGGCGCCCAAAGACAAAGCTGTTGCCAACGCTTTGGAGCATAAGCGAGAACTCTGGAATGTGGCCGCTGGCATGTCAGCGGAGTGAACGAAGAGTGATACAGGAGGGTTTCAGGTTCCAGTGCTGCTCGTCGGGACGGTCGGGTGGTGACGGCAAATTTCGGGGCGAGTGATGTGACTGTGGCGGTAAATCCCGAACGGCTCTGATGTCCGGTCGACTCTTCGTGCCTGCGCGTGCTCTGCTGCCCGTAAATCCTAAATAATTCTAACGCAGAAGATGTTAAGAGCAACTGCTGGAGGCTACACATGGTCAACTTCAAGGATCCACATATTTTCAGTATGTCCAGTATATTCAACGAGCCAACACAGCAACCAATATCTACATAAAGCATATGCTTACGTGTAAAACTAGTACCCAAATCTCCGCGACGGGACATGAGCTTCATAAAAGCAAAGGTGAAACGCCAACGTGGGCGGTATTGACATATGTAAATAGGTGTTACGATATCTACGCTTCCTCGACTCGGAAGACCTAAATGCCACCCGAATCCGTTAGCAAAGCGGCCATAGTGAGCAGAGTTCTTTCACGTACTTGAATCGTTCCACTTTTCAGATCGTCCAGGCGGTAAGAGGTGGTTTCGACGGACTAAGTAGTGTATGCTCGTGAATCCAATGGTCATAGCCTGACTAGTGCGTAGCTACTCACCGGCAAAGTATTGCTCTGCAATGCAGCCTGATAGACCTTCAGTTTATGCTTCTTCCCTCCTTCGTACTCTTGCACGATGGCAAGTAAAGGTCCACCACTCGTTCCGATATGAAGGTTATAGCTCTGCAAGCCCTTGAAACCCTTGAGCTTGACGTCCGTCAAGGCGATGATATCTCCTGGCATGATGTCGCACTCCCTCTTGTCAACGCTTGAACCGGTTTGAGAGTAAATGGGATACCCGTAGTATTTGTCTTTCATGGAGATCGGGCGCGCTGCAGTTACGGTCGCCAATGCCGCCTCGACGAAACCCGCGGGTGTGCCATCCCCAATCACCGATTTCTTCGAACGGTCCGCCAAAACCTTTGCAGCAGTGACAATCTGAAGGCCGACTCTCTGCCACATGGACTGCAGATCAGCAGAATTATAGTGCTCCGCTGGACGAATGGTTGAGACGTCGGGTCCGGGAACTTCCATGGGATACGAGCTACCCTCCCATGACTCCTCTTGCTCTGCGGAGGGCAGAGAAGGTAATTCAGGCTCTGCTACTGAAGTATCAATAGCTGCAGGGATTGACGGACGCTTCCCATGCTGTGGACGACCTAGCTTGAGCGTTGACGCTGGTGGTGGTGGAGGCGGTGGTGGCGGAGGCGGCGGCGGAGGTAAAGGATGATCTCTCTCTTCTTCAATCGCATCCTCAGTTTTATGCCAATGTCTTTCGTTCCTCCGAGGCTCGATTGCACTCATGGGTGGTGGTGGAGGAGGGATGTTAAACATCGGCGTACGTGGGAGGGGTGTCGACGGGACCGAAGCAGAAGGTCGATAATGGCGACCAGGAGGAAGCGGAGGCGGAACCATGGCTCCGGTGCTTGGAGTAGGTGGGAGGACGCGTGGTGTTCGAGGTGGTGGCGGAGGTGGTGGTAGCTCGATCTCTTGAGGCTCGTCTGCACCTTCGTCATCGTCCATGGGTTCAGTACTCGGCTCGTCATTTTGCGTATCCTCAATTTCGACTTCATGAGGTGCCTGCTGAATGACGGGGGGTTGAGCCGGCTTCGCGCCCGGCAGCATACCGAATTTGATTCCACCTCCTGCGGCCAGCCTTGCAGCGATCGCAGCCCTCCTTGTTCGGGCAGCCTCCTCAGATTCGTCCGCCTCTCCTTGAGATTCGTCCGCCACGACTCCCTCGGCATTTTCGACTCGTGGGGCACTCTCTGCCCGCTGGCTTGGCCGTCTCACGGGTAAGCCGCCTAATGCAGGTCCTCCAAACGAGATGCCGCCCAACTTCGCCATCCGTTCCGCGATGGTCTTCTTGCGTGCTGTCGCTTCATCTTCTACCGGAGGGGCTGGTTCGGGAGGGGGGATTTCCTCCACTTCCTCCTCCTCTGGTTCAGGCTCGAGGTACGGAAGTTGGGCAGGCGAGCGCATTGGGGAGTAAAAGTGGGGGTCAATCGGATCTACAATAGAGCGCTTCATCAGAAGTGTTCTGGAATGGACGATTTTTTGGAACTCACCCGTATCAGTATCATCCATGATTTCCCTTTCGGGTGGACGCAGCTTTCCATCATCAATATCCACATCGTCTTCCTCCGCCTTCGGCACGACTTTGGCCGGAAGGGATGACTGAATAATCTCATGCGCCAAGATTCTGGAGGAAGGCGCTGAAACCGCTTGGGGTTTGCTATCCTTTCGGATTGGGGGCGGTCTTTGACTATCTCTGGAGTCCTGTCGTTGAGCAGTGAAACTGCCTTGGATTGGTGCAGTTGGAGGTGGGGGAGGCAAGCGGGCGGGAGGAAGAGACGTGCGCTTGGGACGTGGGTACGCTGAAAGGGGAGGCTGTGGCGGGGATGGTGGTGGAGGAGCGTTGGATGGTACGGCGTCCGCCTGAGCTGCTTCGGGTTCTGCAGTCAACGGCAGTGGCGGAGGTGGTAGCGTGCGCCTCTTTGGGGGAATGCTTGTTCTCCGAGGAGAGTCTGATTCCTTCGGAGTAGGGGACACATGCGTGTCTCGAGTGACGGTAGAGGTTGAATCTGTAGGGGCTGATGAGGGCGCGTCACTGGCCGGCTTGGATGGCCTCCGCGCAGGCGTGGGTCGTTGACCAGGTATCCCCACCCCGCCAAGCTTCGCCATTCGCTGAGCGAGTTGTTGCTTTCGCTCGGATTCCTTGACGGTTTCATCCTCTACGACAGACGGTTGTGATGACTCTGCATGAGCTGGAAGGGCCTCTTGCTGCCGCTGACGATCAGAAGACGCCCGTGGGGATGCCTCATGCGATCCTCGAGGCTGAGGTCCGGACAGTGAGCCAGACCTTGACGCCGTCGATTGTTGACTTGCCCGACGTTTTCCCTTTTTACTGTCAGAACTCTTACGAGGCAAGCCGGGACCATCGAACTACAAGACAAAGACAGATTTTCATATGAGCTTAAAGAACGACAACAATGGACATATTCCAAGTATCAACATAGAGAAGAAATACATTTCAATCACTCACTTCGCCACCAGTGGCCTTTTCTACAGTTTTCACAGTTTCAACACTCTTTTCGTCATCAACTTTCTTCTCCTTGTTCCCCACAGCCTCTGACGGTTCTTCGCTTCCTCGGATGTCACCCTGTGGAGAGGACGACACCTCCTTTTCAACCTCCTTCGCAGAGGAATCCTTCTTCTCATCCGCTGTTTCGGCATCTTCGGGAACAGCCTGCTCAGCCTCTGCAGCCACGGGTTCTTGAGAGACCTCGGCAGCAGCCTCGGAAGGAGGTGCCGCTTCTTTCTCCTCGGCGGCTACCTTGTCAATGTTCTCGGGTTTCGGCTCCACGTCTTCCGCAGGCTTCTCTTCTTCCGGATGGGACGAGATCTCTGGAGCGGGAGGAGAACTGACGGTAGGAACCGCCTCGGACGATACTTTCGGAGTCGGCATTTTCCGTCGTGGTGGTAAAGCTCTCTTTGGCATGGGTGGCAGAGGCTTGCCCGAAGTAGCCGATGCAGGAGAAGCCGATGTCGGTCGAGCGGAGGAAGGGATGCTTGGGGGTGACCCGAGAGCGTCTAGGGCCGGTTCTGCTTTGTCGATTTGAAGTGCTAGCGATAGTGCTGTGGGGACTGGAGCGTCGAGCGATGGTTTTTTATGTTCTAAGTCGGCTTCCTTCTCATCTCCTCCTTTCAAACCCTTCTGATGTCCTTCATCTGAATCATCTTTTTGCCTGTCTTCACCGAACTCCTTCCTGTCACCACCTCCCTCAGCTTCTTCCACAGCCGCGCCATCCTCTAGATGCGCGGCGAACCAATTATTTCCGGTCCATTTCGAAGTCCACATCAAACCAGGTCATTCCATTAGCGTGGGAGACGGGGGTGGCGAGATCGACGTGGGACCCGGAATCGGCAGGGAGGGGGAGGGGGAAAGGGAGGGAACCGCGGGCATGTTTCAAGGTTGTTGAAGCGGGTTGATGATTCGGTGGGAGTAAGGTGTGGATTTGGGCCATTGGGACAGTTCCCGAGGTACCGTTGGAACGCACAGAGCCGGAGCGGGTGAGGACAGAGCCAGCATCAGACCCCATGCCGTCGTTTCCGAATGACGGTTTTCGTGTGGAGAAAGCGGGTGAGGCGCGTAGGACGTTTTGACGTTGTAAACGACGCGGTCGGGAAGCAGTAGATGCAGCATCCGAATCCGACGTGTTGTTAGAACGGGTAGAGGCGGGTGATCCCGGTCGGGGTGGACGAGGTGGAGGAGTTTTGGATTTGCCGGGTTTAGCGTCCGATTTTGGAGGAGGTGCAGGAGGGAATTCGTGCACAGGGGAGTTGACAGATACGACGCCCGCCGAGCCGAGGGTTGGTTTTCGAAGGGGTTCCGGTGCGGTGGGCATGCGGCGATGCGTTGATGAAGAGTCGGGTGATGAGCCAGGCGTTCCGGCAGCAGCGGTGGCCAGTTGGTATTTGGATTTGATACGAGCAGCAGGCGTCATTGAAGAGCCAGAGGTAATCGAAGCAGTGTCATGTGCAGTAGGGAGAGAGGACTCGGTCAGTCGTCGCTTCTTGCTCATCCAACCCAAGAGTTTGAAACGAATGCGAGTACTAGAACTAGATGAATTTATGGAAGCAGGATTTTGCTTCTGAATGTGGGGCGGAGTAGCGCTCCGCGTCAAAGGACGAGGGTAGAATGAAGAGGACGATCCACTACGAGAAAGATGACTAACGGGCATTTGCTCGTCCGAACGCCTATGAAGCGGCTCGTGAGCCACTGAGTTCAAATCCTCGGTGTCCGCAGCCGGTTTAGAGGCATGAGGGGGATTCGAAGGAGGAGCACGAGAGTGGGAAGGGATTGAAGGGGGAGAATGGTTTAAAGCAAGAGAATTAGGCGCCCCTGCCACCATCTGGTTGGACACGAATAGGCTCGGTCCAAAGAACCCTTGTGGCTCATAGAAACGGGTCACCCGGTTGGCGGAGTATACCGACGGGCCCGAATCAGAGATCATTGAAGATCGGAGCGCCGAGTCGGAATGCCTCTGCGACAGAGGGCGTTGCTGACGAGGTATGCCAGCGGTCGGACGTTGGGTGGGGAAACGATGTTCGCCGGACTCGGATGAGGTGGGTGAAGCAGAGATGGGTGAAAGGGAGAGAGGGGAGGACATGATTGGTGAAGGAGAACGGTTGTTTCGTAGATGATCGGCAACGGCAATACCACCAGATGCACGAGCCACCACAGGATAGACATTGGAAGGGTATTCGTAAACGGAGCGGGGAATGGAGAAGGACGAACCTTGGGAGATGACTTCCGGTCGCATCTTTGGCGATGCCGGTGGAGAGTTCGACCATGCTCGGGTTGCAGGAACCGGTGGTCGAGGACGAGGTGGCGACGCTGGAGTAGGAAGAATGGCGTGGTGAGATACGTCTTCCCTGCTCTCGGTTGCCTCCGTCGTTGTCTCCTCTTCGTTTGTCATCTCCGTCTCCGCGACAGAATCCCGCACGCTCTCGCTAGGCTCCTCGATGCTCGGCTCCTTCCGCGGAACTGGAGGAGAAGCGGATGCTTGTCGCGCAGGGGCAGCAGCGGCCTCGGTATCGGTGCCAGAGTCCTTTCGGATGGGCGCTGGGACGGGAGGTTTCATGCCAAAGACAGGCATTCCCATTCCGACTCGAGCACCACCAAGGCGGGCCATGCGTGCAGCGATCGCAGCTCGTCGCTGCCGTTCCTCTTCCTCCGGGTCTTTGGGCTCATCGGCAGCAGCAGCATCGGCCTCGCCTTCCTCGGCGGCTGGATGCGCTTCGGGTGCGTCATCATGGTGGTGGTCATCACGATGGTGGTCCTCTTCGGTCTCGGCAGTCTCGTCCTCGGCTGGGCGAGGTCGTTCAGGCTTGGGAGGAGCCTCGTATGGTACAACGGCTTTCTTCCATACGCGGGGCTTGGCAGCTGGAGGCGGAGGAGCAGGCGACGCCTCCGCAGAAGATCCGAACCCGGAACCCTGAAGCGCCGCCAGTCTAGCTTTCAATCCGCCTCCGGCAGCGATGGCTGATGCTGCGTCTGCCGCCGAGAACGCTGGTGCTGCTGGAGCTGCTGTGGACTTTTCTGGGACGTCGTGATGGGACGAGACGTCGCTCCAGGAGTCACGCTCGGGAGCTGGGGCAGGAGGACTGAGTGATGAGGCCGATGCCGCTGGGGCTGGGGGAGGAGGAGGCTGAGGTTCTGCCTGCTTGTCCTTCCAAGCCCATTTCTTCTGCGCGACTACAGGTTTGGGAGGAGTGACGGGAGGAGCGGCGGGTTTGTGCTCGAACTGGGCGATTCTGTCGCGGAGAGAGCCGACTTTGCGCGGAGGTTGCTGTTCGTCAGACATGATGATGCTGATGATGGGGTGAAAGGCGGGTTGTGATGGACTGTGATACCTTTCTGCAAAGTGGTTTTCCTACCGAGTATTTGTAGCTTACCTGGGGAGCTTCCACTGAGCTCGAGGCGAGCACGGGGTAGGTTGTGTGCGTTGCAAACGCAAGGCAGCAGGAACCAAGCACGTGACTCAAATCGATCAACAGCAAAAAGCCTACTGAACGATCCCTACAAGCTCATTGCCGCACCAGAGACAACGTTGCACAGCCCCTAACATTTCATACACCGTCCAAGCTCCCTTCCACGGCTCGTGGAGCGCCAGCTGCCTCGTGGAAACCAGTGCTTTCCGACAACAGACAACGCACGTCCGTGAGGTCGGTGTTGTCATCAACAGGGATGTGATGGAACATCGCTCTGAATGAAAACATCAGTCGATCGCGGGCACAACCGGGGAGACAATGGACCTACGCCACACATGTCCATTCGCACAAGTTGCCGAGGCGAGGTCCGCCAGCAAGACTTCTGACCTACACGCGGGGCAGGATTCCCCGAGGCTTGCTTGTTTCATCAGACCTGTTGGGCTGCTGAGTAGCTGAGGACCCCCATTGTTCACAATGTCCGCCCCTTCCGGCAGGTCCAGCCGTAATTCTGAAACCAGTGAAGACGCCGCGGCACGAAGCGAGTCTGGTGGCGTCGGCAAAAGTAGAGCTTGGGTGACGACTAAACGAGCGAAGAGCCTGTCCGCGTCTTCGACATACCCATATGTCATTAATGATATATGTAGATTAGGTTAGATGAAACCTTACCGGACCATACCCGCTCGCTGCACTTTGTCCAGATCTTGATCACAGCCTCCAGCTTCACCCGTGCGACCTCGGCTAGAATTGATTGAGCTGCTTTCTCAAACTCCGCGCTTCTATGATACATCTCAAATTCGATTTCACAGCGTCAGCTTATGTTTGGTGAATATCCCATGAGATCGTATACGCACAGCGCAAGAATGAGCCAGGGTAAACCGAAGGTATGCCCCTTGCAGTTTTGGGGTCGCACCAAAGGCAGCAACCAGCCGAGTTGCATACGTCATAGGGGCCGGCGCCATTTCCATCAGGTCGCCACCCTTTTCCGTCATGTCGCCGCTTAACAGCATTGAGAGAAGACGGTCACGAATAGCAGTGAATCGACTCGGGCTCCGCAGGTGTAACAGCACCGTTCGTAACGTCGCGACGGGGGGCTGGCCAGCTACTCGTGTGCTATGCATGAGTGATGATGACGAGTATCTTACATTTTACTTACATTTAGGGTCGTTGAGAATTGTCTTCACGGCGCTCAAGAGCAAATCACTGTTGAGGTCTTCATCGAGTAGCCGGGCAACAACCAATGTACTCTTCCGTTTTGCCGAAGGCTTGTAATCGAGATCTTGCGGTCTTATCATTCTGCAGAAATAGGAAGTCAGATCTCTGCAAGTAAAACACAACGTACGATACCACTTGCTCCGCGAACCAAACCATCGTCCCGAACTCGTCAAACGCAGTGAATCCGCTCGTAACCGCCAAGTCTCCCGCATCAAGCGTCCGTTGCGACTCTAGCTTTTCAACAATAGCAGCAAACGACCGCGATGTAAGACTGAGGTTGATGGAAGATATTGGGCTTTGTACGGAAGGCTCTGAAGGTGGTGGAGGCAAAAGCGCTGGGTTTGTAGAGGCCTGATAGATGGCGTGTAGGGAAGAATCGGACAGCGAGATGATTACGCTGTCTTTGTTACCATCGTAACAGATGCCTGATAAACCCGACATTACTGGGAAGTTTGTGCTTCTGAGTAAAAGGTGACTCACCTGTTGCGGGGACGAGGGATGAAGAACCGGCGCAGACAGCCTGCCTCTCTAACGCTAGGGTCCTAATACCAAGAGCTTGAGACCAAACGTGTGCAGTTCCAGGTTTAGTATATATCATTATTGGCTAAAAGAAAACGAAAGGCGCTGGGATTAGAGGCTTACAGCAAGAGGGACGAACAGGGCGCACCTCCTTTGCATCAACGTTGGTCCACGTCATTGCGGTGATCCCTCTTCTGTCTGCCTGAGCGCATGATTCTCCTGCGAGATGCTCAACGACAGTGCTTGAAGCACCATCAGCTCCGGATGACAAGTTGACCTTTAGTTGCTGAATGGAACCGTCAGGCAGCGCGCAGGCTAGAATGGCGCAAGCTACCAGGACCTATTTAGTACACTCGGACTAGCCCAGATATACTTCCCGTGCAAAGCAACATACCATCTCCGTTATTTCCAGTCGACCAGGGGCTCCAACTCAACCGAACAATCCATTGCGTGGCAAACGTATGACTCGTCACAACTTCCAGCTCGGTTGTTTCAGCTTTCGTCCTTCGAGCACCGAGAATGAGACAGGCCCCGTTACAACATCCAGAGAGATTCCACACCTCAAAAATATTACCGTTCCCCCACGATTCCCTATGGCGAGCAATGATTGCTTCACGGAGCTGCCCCCCGAGTTCCCGCCCGTAGGTGGGGCTTGAGACCAAGCGATGGCTGTAACTCGTATTTGAATGTTCAAGATCATCCATTACGGCTGAGAGATCCACCGACCTTGCGCTTGGGCTGCCAATATCCTCGCTGCGGTACGGTCTTTTGCTTCCTTTGCGTCAAAGTTGGATCGGAAGTACTGCTTCAACGTCTCGGTCACGTCTTGGACCTACAAAGTCAAACCGCACGTTGATACGATAGAGCCGAACAAGAGGCGTTTAAAGGAAATTTACCTTAATCCAGGCCCCTCTAAGGTGGTTTCGCGAAGGTTCATAGAGAGATATCTCGAGGTTTGAAGTCAAGACAGCTAGGAGACACCTGAGGCGAAATGAAGACAACTTTGCCTAAACCGTAGCCAAGTAAGAAGTGTGCCTCAAACTCACAAACCATCCATAGAGATCCCCGTAGGTGACCAGCAAGCCGCTTTGAACATCACGTCCACTGACCCAGTAGCTAATACAGCTTGGTCTTGACAGGGAAAAGACAAGCTCCGTTCGTTAGTTTTCCCTCTACCAGGTTAAAATGCAAACGTACTCTCCGAATCGAGTGCCCACACGTGATGAGTAGCCTTATCCACAGATAACATAGTCCTGTACCACCCTAACTTAGGCGTTTGTTCCGAGGAGGATACTGTTGGCGTCGCCGATACCGCAGAATCGGTGTCAAAAAAGATGCCCAGGTCAGGAGTCTAAAATATGAAGCGATGCTCAAGTAAGGGCCTATACAGAAACTGAAGCCTCAGAGGTCTCACCAGGATGTAGATGACATTATGCGTCAAAACAAGCAGTTGGCCGTCATCGGACCAAGCGAGGTTTCCGAAAGCCGGTGTTGACTCGGCCAGTAGGCTCAGCGCCGTATACAATGTCATTTTGACGCGCGCTCTGTTAGGCTCAAGCTCAGCCTTGTCGAGAACCCTGCGAGGAGGTCGATAGGTCGGTGAAGGACGTGATGTTGGTGACGAAAGCTTAACACCGAAAGGACCGTTCATCCCCGTTCGGCTTCCGACGAACGCCGCGCCGCTGGAGGGGAGACAATATCCCAGAAAATCCTTTCGAACACCCCGTAACAGGCAGCCTCCTATCTAGTAGCTCGACCCAATGCAGAGTCCCTGGACTGCCCATTCAGTCATGAGTGTGCGCACAAAATTGGTGATGCCGGAGCGAGTTCAACGGAACAACCAGTGGCATTCCCCGCCGCCCGTTGATAAATTTGTCTTCCACCTAACCCATCAAAGTGAACTATCCAACGACTTTCTAGCGCCTTTTGAACGCTAATATTGCTTATTAAACGATACTTGGCTTCCCGAGATTGCGCCGTGTGCATTAACGACACTGCCTTCGGATTTGGGTAAACCGGACTGAAGGCTGTCGCTTGTTCTCGTAACGGCGATGCTGAATAGAATCACCGCCAGTTCCTAGTCTGTGCATCTTTTCTCTTGGCACTATACTGTTACATACTGTCAACGGTCGTTATCTCTTAGAATCCTGTGGCCTTCACGGTGACAGCGTGGGGCGCCATAAGCGCGTAGTGCCCAGCATCGTAATCGTACTCGGGGACGAGAGCATTGCAAAATACCGCTTTTCCGAAGAGGCAGTCTTTATTTCATCCCTTACTTAGGGTATAAAAGAACCTTTAGTCTGCCAGGTTGCTGCCTCTCATCAATACAGAGTTCTCGTCTACATCTTCAGCTTCTTCAACTTCTTACAGTATTTCTTTCTTGTTAATCGCGTTACTTTACACTACCCATGTCTTCCTCAAACTTCAACAACATCGATGCCCGTTCCCCCAAGTCCAGCAAGTCCAAAGACGAAGGTAATGGCATCAGCATTACGTCGGTCTCGGTCAAGAAGGGGCATCCCACGGTCATCAAGTACTCTTGGGCTTTCCATAATAAAAGCCCGGACTTGTGCGTCTTACGTCATGTGTAGATTTTGTGGAGGCTGATACTTGACTCGATACAGTTTCGCCGTCCTCATCAAGGATGTAGCCTCGAAGAACGTATGGGTGCTTGATTCCAAGGTCTCTACTGGAGGCCATGGCAGGGGTGGTAAAGGCAAAGACACCGTTGACATTTCAGTTCTTAAGGACTATCCTGGGTGAGTGTCCACTATCGCTTGATGAAGCCGCAGAGCTGATTTACTCATGGCTTCTCGATATAGCAAATACGTTCTCCTGCTTGTGGACATTCGGTAAATTGTCTCTCCTTAGAATGATAGGCCATTGCTTACATGGTTGAGCCCTTCTAGTGATCTTGATACTACCTTCGCTACGAGCGTTGCCTTCGAAATCAAGAAGTCCCACTTCTAGGAAAGTCGGATCAGCTGCCCCATAGTTTAATGCCATGCGGACAAACGACATCTCGTATATAAGCTTCCTTTCGGCTATGCACAGTTGACTACGGACTTCATTGTCTCTATCATTTGGGCGAATATGAGGAATGTGACTTTTGTGGACCTTATTCAGAATCCGGCATGGATCTTCGACCTGAGATAGAGTGCTTCAAGCATGGATAAATTGACCAGCATAGAGTGGACTGGATTGCGAACGTGATAAAGCCAAGCCGAACTGGAGAGATCTCTTCCTCTAGAGCTGGCGAGGAACGCATTCTGGCGGTCGGTGCCCGCTTAGCTGACTAAGGTTGCGCAGGTGGGGAACCGGGCCAGTGGTACCCAAAATTGCAGTCATCCCCCCAGTGAACAGGCGATTTCTCCCACCTGGCATCATATGCGAATCCCCTGAAGCCTTCGAATGCGCTGCCTCTTGGGAAGATCCACTCTGGTAATGATGGGTAATGGGTTGGATTCAAAAGCCATGAGGAAACTTATCACCGCCGTCAGCGTCATTTCTGGCGTCAGAGAGACCCTCTGGCCTTGAATCGCACTACGTTTGGGAGGAGGAGTCTCGCCTTTTGTTTCACCACGAGAATTCGTAGCTCCCGGACGTGAACGGGGATAATAATTTCTTTGGGGAAACACGCGCGTGCGAAACACCGAAGACCAACAGCTTTGACGACACAAAACACCTCTTCAGCGCTGTTGTGGCAATCCCCAACAGATTTTTCAAGTGGGGAATTGAACGAAATGGCGACCCTGAGCACGACGCCACGTCCAATTTCCGGCCCGGCTTCTCCTTTTGCCCGTCTTGTAACTCCCACTCAACCCATAAATCGTTTAAGTGGACGACCGTCCCCTCCCTCACATAACCCCTGCCCTCTCACAATTTGCCTCTTTGCGTTTCGCCTGCTACCTTCATCCCCCGTCTCCTGCTTTTTCTCTTCTCTTCTCATCGTCGGTTGACCACGACCCCCCCTCCCCAAACAAGTTCATCCTTTCGACGATGGCTACTCAACGACGAGGCTTCAAAAGCGGCGATGCCCAGAAGGAAGCTGAACCTGTAGACCTTCACATCCCGGACAACTATGTCCAGCACACTCTCGAGACCACAAAAGCCCTCCCTCCAGTCACTTGGGGCAACCTCATCTTCAACTTGGACTGGATCAACGTCGTCATTCTCGGTATGACCACCGTGTTGGCAGTTTGGGCTCCTCTCACCGCCAAGCTCCACTGGCAGACGGCCGTGTTCTCCGTCTTCTGGTATGCGGTCACTGCTCTCGGTATCACCGCTGGTGAGTGTCATTTTACAAAATTATGCCTTACGAAAAAGTTGTAATTTGCCTTTCATTTCATTTTCGACCATCAGGCTATCATCGCCTATGGGCTCACCGCTCCTACAACGCCACCAAGGTGCTCGAGGTCTGGTTGGCTTTGGCCGGTGCAGGCGCCGTCCAAGGTCCCATCAAGTGGTGGTGTCGCGGTCACCGTGCCCATCATCGCTACACCGATACCGACCTTGACCCTTACTCGGCTCACAAGGGACTCTGGTGGTCTCACATGGGTTGGATGCTCGTCAAGCCCCGTCGCAAGCCCGGTGTCGCCGACATTAGCGACCTCAGTAAGAACAAGATCGTCCGATGGCAACAGGATTACTGGGTCTGGCTTGCGATCCTCATGAGCTATGTCATCCCGACTCTCATTCCCGGTCTGCTTTGGGGAGACTTCAAGGGAGGATTCTTCTATGCTGGTGCTATGCGCTCGGCTTTTGTCCACCATGTGAGTTTACTTGGAGTGCAACGATGCACCGGCCCTCGTCGACTTACCTGGACCATTTTACTGATTGTCCATCCTTCGTTCCCGTTGTCAGTCTACTTGGTGCGTCAACTCGCTCGCTCACTACCTCGGCGAAGCTCCTTTCGACGACAAGCACACCCCTCGTGACCACTTCGTCACTGCTCTCGTCACCATGGGTGAAGGTTACCACAACTTCCACCATCAATTCCCCATGGACTACCGCAACGCCATCAAGTGGTACCAATACGACCCGACCAAATGGTTCATCGTTGCTATGCAGTGGATTGGTTTGGCTTACCAGCTTAAGGCCTTCCCCGAGAACGAAGTCAAGAAGGGACAATTGACCATGGAGTTGAAGAAGTTGAAGGCTAAGACCGACACGATTGAGTGGCCCACGGACTCTAACGACCTTCCCGTCGTCAGCTGGGACTCTTGTACGTGATCGATAGTTTTAACCGAGCGTGTACGCGGATTATAATTCATCTCTTACAGTCCAAGAGCAAGCCAAGACTCGTCCTTTGGTCCTCATCTCCGGCTTCATCCACGACGTCTCTGCTTTCATGGAGGAGCACCCTGGTGGCCGTCACTTGATCAAGAAGAACCTAGGCAAGGACGCTACGACTGCTTTCTTCGGTGGCGTTTACGATCACTCTAATGCCGCTCACAACGTATGTTCTTTCGCATACCATGCTTATTCACTACTTTCTCACCCGGTTGTCTTCTTTAGCTCTTGGCCATGATGCGGGTCGGTGTCCTCCACGGCGGTCTCGAACTCGAAGCCGACAAGCTCCGCGCCATCCCTCCCTCCCAACGCCTTCAAATCGTCGAAGTATACTCGCCTGACGCCATCGCCCCTCCCCCATCCTTCTACGAAACCACCAAAACTCACTTTGCCGCTACTCCCGCTCTCTCCGTGTCCACTTCCCCTCTCAACTCCCCCGTCTCCTCTGCCTGCTCGTCTCCCCCACCTCAAACTCCACCGATCCTTGCTTCCCCAAGCAGGCCAGCGGCGGTTTCTGACAAGAGCACTGACGACATTGAGGTGTTGAAGCTGGATGCCTCCTCGGAAAAGCTGTAAGGTCAACAACATAGTGAAATTGGTTCTCGACTTCGTATTGTAGAGACTTATATATTACGGTACTTTTCACCCCCTTCATTACTCGGGCACTCATTTTCAATCGCTACCTCCCCCATCCACCATTCTCTGTGCGCACTCTTCAAGTATATACAGCTTCAGGACACCTTGCGATGTCCATAGAGTGAATATATTGTACAACAAGCTAAACCGAGCTATTCGGCGTAGTCCACGGGAATCTCCTCTACTTCCGGACAAGGCTGTCCGAGATGGCCAAGCGACCAATCACTCTCGCTCGTCTGTTTTTTCGTTGAAACCTCATTCTTGTAAGGCTTGGCGGTTCGCCGCCGGTCGGCTCGTTGCCGTTACACACTGCCCCTGAAGGCTGAGCCACATCTCCGCCACATTGTCAATCAATATGCACATGATAAAATAACTCGAATATATCGCTCTACATCGACGCTCCATCCCTTCCAGTAACCGATTGATCACCATCGTAGTAAAGCTTGAACGCCGGACGAATACGGAAAACGCGTCTAGAAGCTCCCAAGGGCTCACACCCTTAGCGCTCCGAAATACCCTATCGGGCATTGCCAAGCGTTCCGACCTCACATAAAACTCTCAACTTGGCATCGCGTTCATTTGGGAACGGTTACACATTCCATGCCCGTTGGAGAAGTCGCAAGGTCGAGAAGGCTTCCATTGCCCTTCCACTGCAGATTATGGTCAACAGCTGTACAGCCCACGGGCAAGATATTCCGACCCTTCTTGGGCAAACAAGATGGATCGATAGGTCTGAGCGGTCCTATAAATATCGTCCTACCAAACCCATCCTTGGCCTCATTCTTCAAGCCTTTCTACTTCTCTTTTCCACTTTCTTCACTTTCTTCCCCCCCTTTTTTACATTACTTTTACTTTTTACTCTTTTTACTTCACTTTCTTCAATGGCCCCCACTGTTGTCGTCGCTCGCACTCCCAAATCCAAGTCGAAGGGCTCGTCCAGCAAGGCCGGTTTCAAGGTCACTTCCGTCTCCATCATGAAAACCCAGCCAGTCATGCTGTGGTACTCATGGACCTATGAGAGGAACAGCCCAGACGAGTGCGTAGTAATAACCCTGGCTGCTTGCTTTGAAAGCTCATAGTGACATCTTGCTCTGGATCGTGAAGATTCGCCGTCGCAGTCATCAAGGTCGGCACTGACGACATCATCGTGCTCCAGAAGGATCAGTTCGCCCTTGGAGAAGGGCCCACAGGAAAGCTTTCCACAAACGTCGTCATCACTTCTCTTAAAGACGCCCCCGGGTAAGTGGAATTTGCAATCCTGAAAGCAAGGACTTCGAAGATATTGAACTATCAATCCCAAATCTTATAGAAAATATGAGCTTGCTCTCGTGAACAACAAGTGTGTACCGTTTAAATTTTACTCAGGGGATCGAACCTTGAACATGTTGCTCACCCTTCTTTGCGCCTTGACAGCGACTTCAAGGAGGTGTACGCGAAGAGCAAGCCCATCCAGATCAAGAAGTCCGATTTCTAGGCGTTCTCCCTTTTCCCCCCCTTCTCTCCTACACCTGTCATTTCTTAGATTCGTCTTCTGCTAAACCTTTAAGGACTTTGTTTGGCGGCTGGGCTCATTCTAGATTGCAGGATGTATTTTGTCATTTGATTTACTACACTCTTTCCTTTTCGACACCCGTCGCAGCGGTGCCACCGCTCAGCGACCTCTCCAAAGTCACCCCAGGGAGGAAACCCCCGAAAATAGGTCGACCGATGGTTCTGAGAACGGCGTGCAAAACGCGGTGTGACGCAGTGATGCTAAAATTACCACGCAAAGCCCATTTCTTCGTCAACAATCCTACTGAAGGCTGTTAAATCCAGCTCCGGGAACCGTTCCGGAGGCCGATTGGCTGAGGTGCCGATCGCTTCACATAGTGTTCTAAATAACCGCATATGAACTCGGGAAAAGGTTCAGTCTCCAAGAAGTCGACTTACCCGACGGAAGCCGCAATAAGATGTCCCCGTTCATGAAGTGCTTCTGCCAACTCCGTTTGATGATCGTCCAGCAAAGTGTTGTTAGGAATGACAATGAGTTGCTTTCCTGCCCTGAGGGTGTCGAGGATCGTCCCAGAACCTATGACATGTCGTTGCCAATCAATCGAGTGCGAAGAACCGGCGGCATGAGGGCAGAGACACGCACCAGCATGGCTAATAACTAGATCGGCACCGTCGATCTCCTCTTTCAGAGACGCTTTGAATCTCCAGACAGTAATTGTCAGGCCGTCGACGTCTTTCTTGAGATCCTTCCCAATGAGATTCCAGGTAGCTGGCAACACGCTATTCCCCGCTTGAACCACCAAGTCGGTGAAGCTATTTTTTAGGAAAGCTTGGATCGTCGCATCGTTAAGAACTTGTTGAATGAGAGCATCAAACTTTGTTGAGCCCACAGTGACGAATGCACGTTTGACGGCCGGTGGTGACATG
The DNA here is from genome assembly GCA_019633425.1 of Tulasnella sp. 424. NCBI lineage: Eukaryota > Fungi > Basidiomycota > Agaricomycetes > Cantharellales > Tulasnellaceae > Tulasnella > Tulasnella sp. 424. The sequence goes on along the minus strand of WSUB01000080.1, from coordinate 33,887 downwards.
CGGGAACAGGGAGGTTTGTTTGTTCACGGCCCGACATTCGAACCTAGACCACAGTCGCTCAGTCGCCTTCGTTCATTTCTGTCAGTCAAAGTTCGGACGCCCACTACCTTGCACACACACAAATATATACGTAATGGGCGAACTATATGATAGCGAGGAGACATATTCAGGAGTCTTGATACTGATAACCACCAGGCTGGGGTGATCCCTCGCCCCTGCATGCACCGCGAGCAGGAAACCATAGGGTGCGAACGGTTCAAGGAGTCGACCGACTCAAGTTGTCTAGCCATAAGAGTTAACTTCGGGGGAGGATTGACGGAACGGTTCACCTTTTCTTGCAGCTTTCAGCCAACCGCAACTAAGGCGAGTCCTTAAACGACCCCACGAACCCGGACCTAGCGAATTGAGATCCCCACAACCTCGCTAGAAACTTGAATTTTGCTCGCCAGCTTTGCGAGGGGTTCGTCTCAATCGAACCTATTTTGCGACCCGGAGGACATGCATGTCGGCCAAATTTGAGAAACACCAACATATCAGCCTCTCCTTCGCATTAGACGATAATGAATATTTTAACGCTCGGGAGGCATGCCAGACCTGATATTTTTGCCCTCAATTCAGCTCCGCTCGATGGATAACAGTCCCTGTGATTGTACCGCGGCCCGTCCCGATAATCAGCCACGACTCCAGGTATTTTTAAATTCCATTGCTTCGTCGACATGCAGAAGAACCTAGATATGAATCACGTCAATGGCTTTTATCTTTTGATTCGCCTGCTTCGACTCCTATCGATTGGATTATAATGATAGCGGTGCTCAGAAGCCGAAACACAGCCACCGCAGCATATGGACACATTGGGAGCGATTTTTGCCGAATTGGAACAAGGCATCTTGTCCAGTCCTTGACAGATGCACAAGGCGTGGTGCTCAGCTGAACCAAAACCAGTCCTTCCTCGTTTCACATCAACCACCAGCACAAGAACATTCTATACCCAAGCCCTCGCTGCGGCAGAAAGCGTACCATGTCCCAAGGAAAAGAACGAAAATCTTTCTTCCGTAAGGTTTTTGGAAGTAGTAAGTTTCTATATATAATCTCGTCATAATCAGATCTCTGACGTCAATATATAGAAACCAAGGAGGAGCAGCCCGCGCCTCCGTCGCGGTTCCCTCCTCCGGTCTCGTCGGACTCGATATTCAAGAGCCAACCTGCTCCCCCACCACCACAGACTGCGCCGTCGACGCCGCCGAAACCTCCATTCACATTCTCCGGTCGAGATGCGGAGGAATGCAAGACATTCATTCGCAACATCTGGCAGTTCGCCCATCAACGAGCCAAGGAGTCCGATGAACGTTGGAAAGCTGGGCTCGCCGGATTCTGCATGGTTGGCAATGCGAAGGAGTGGTACGAAAACGAACTTGACGCTGAGACCAGGAACAATTGGGACCTTTTGAAGGTCGCGTTGGCGGAAAGGTTCCCAACAACGAGGGATCTGAGGCAAGTTCTCCACTCCCAACCAAGAGGCGCGACAGCACTAACGTACCCAAATACTTTACTACGTTTTGCAGCGCGAGTATCCCAACCACACCCGCTAACCCGCCTCCCTGTATTGAACAACAAATGTTCTCGAGGGTGTACGACTTCTCTCAAAGGTGAAATATAACTCCCGGGGTCCATATAGGGGTGGAATGCTGACTGGGCCGCTAACCATCAACAGAGAATCAAAGTCTTCCTTCGATCCAACGATCCCCACACCAGCACCAGTACTCACCGCCGAACCTTCGTTACCACCTTCACCCGAAATACCAACGACTTCGAACCTCCCCTCGTCTCAACCGCCAAGTCCAGGGTCTCCCTCATCCATAACACACCCTCCACCTTCAAGTCCAACTCTGTCAATCCGATTAATGAAACCTATTGACCTGAATAAAGCCACCGAGGGATACGTCCGAGTCATCACCTGGAACCAGCAACCTGTCTATCTCTCTCGTTCTACGGGCGGCCCGGGTTGCTTTGGACCTTCTGCAAACTCGCTTGTAGCCTCGAAAATGGTGTTTGATCCATCAGATGATACTTCTGGACTCAAGCTCCGGGTACGTTTAAGCCGCTGTTCCTATGGTGGGGGGGGGGATGCTAATATGCTTTCGGGTTAAAAAAGCACCCCATTGGCGTTCATCACTGGTTGGCCATAGCGTGGTCCTCCGATTACACGGGATCATCGCAGACAGAGTACGCCTCTTGTTGAACCTACTACTTTCCATTTCAAAGGCGCTCATTCAGTCTGTTTACATCCTCACAGCGCTGCCTGGATCGTCGCTTCAACAGCTCCAACTCCATACTCGGGCTGGATGTCATGCACCCTGCAAGACAACAAAGGCTCGATTCAGCCTTTTGTTTGGAATATATATCCAGACGGCTCGATTGGAGTTCGTTATTACGATGCTCAAGGCGGAGGTACGTGGACCCGTCTCCTTGGAAATATCTAATCAATGCTGACGCGCAGGAACACCGCAGTGTATCGCCGGCTCACACCAGTCATAATCGAAACTGTGGGAGTGCAGCCGCAAGACCCTCAAATCAGACTGGTTGGGGACTACGACAAATTCGTGTCTCATCATGGGAAATCACAATCTTCGGGCAGCTACACATATAAGCCTGCGGTACGTGCATGGAGACGACGATCTCAGGGCGTTCGTCGACGCTGACAGACATTTCTGCTGTCACTCCAGCGACTCGTTTTCCAACCTCGGTAAATAACATGCAATTCTGGTTCCTGAAATCCTTATGCCTCTGTCTCACCCAACGACTCGGTGGGCCAGCCTCCATTTTGTCTCATGTCGTTCCTTCATTTTACTTTAATGCCTCACATGTAAGACTGTATAGTTAGTTCCGAATGTTGGGTGGTACACCCCCGATTATGTATACGTATGGCAAGGTAGGCGACGATCACACACAACCGATCATAGGTCACGAGTACAGCGTTCGGAGTTTGTAAGGTCATATGATTACAAGCGTGACTTGAAAGTGCCTCGCAATCAGGCGATGCTAACGGTTTCAGCATAGTGCTTCAGAAGTGCTTCTCTGCCTTCCTCGCTCGCCAGATTCTCCTTGGGTGATTGCTGCTCGCCCTTCTCGTCGACCAAAAATCCACCAGACTTGTACGCGGAGCTAAGCAACACGAAGCACAGGTATTGGCCCGAGTCGTCTTGAGACCTTGAGAGGACGTGGACGACAGGTTTGATCGGTAAAGTATACCATGGCAGGTTGCGTCCTATCGATGTTCGAGTGAAGCCCGGGAATGCGTGAATGAAAGAGATGTTGGGGTGCCGTTTCGCATATTCCTGGTTTTGTATCAGCATTTGCACGAGTGAGCAAGGCACGAGTTGGTTCTTACTTCGGCAAAAAGGTCGTTATAGGTTACTGATTGCCCTGCAGCTCGGGGAAGAGTGAATTTCTTCTTGAGACCCAGGTCCTCAATATCGAGCGGGTCTCCCGTAGCAGGGTGAAGGATACTCATAAAGCGAGCTTCTTCTCCCTCATTGGCCGCTGTTTCCAAGCTTGGCATGAGTTCATCCACAAACTGAAACCCGACCTCTGTCAGACAAGGTTCAAGTGGCTAGGATCGGACGCAGGGTTACCTTCCACCGAGAATAGAAATGCAAGGATAGCTTGTAGTCAATCCCTTCACTAGTAGGGTTGTAACCTTTGAAAGTCATCATACCCTGGCTAGTGACCAGATAATTGAGTTTCCCGCTAATCTTGCTCTTGACTTCCTCGGCCGCCTTGACGACGTTCTTGATCAGACTCACGTCGCATTGAATGAACTCGTATTTGGACTCTGAAGCTTGGGGGAACGAGGCGATGATCTCTTCCGCTTTCGATTGGTTGCGACCGCATAAAATGATGTGGGCTCGACCTTCCATATTGGGATCAGGTACAGCGCGCAAACTTCAAATAGACAACAAAAATGAAACGCTCACCCTTCACCGCATTAGCAAATGCTTTCGCGGTGGCTTCCCCTACCCCGGATGTTCCTCCCACGAAAAGGGCCGTGGGACGATACGATGTGGAAACGGTCGAGTTGGTCTCGCGAACGCTGGCAAGGGATGGCATGGCAAATGAGGAATATAGGATAAAACTATATGAGAAAGTTATTGAGAGAGGAGGGTTTTCTGAGTCTTTCTGAGTCTTTTTCGAGCGATGAATATGGGCTTAAAACCTGTAGGCTCCTGGTGGAGGTCGGTGGAGGTGCAGATCGGGCGTGCGCGTCCACGGCAGCACTGCGGCACAAGCGTATAGCGAAAATGGCAATGAGGGTCTGGCATCATCGCTGGCGTCGTTGAGAATCGTAATTTGGACTGGGAGGGAGAGCGCAGGTGTTGTCGGTGGCCAAGCAGGGGCCGTCGGGCCCCAGAACCGGGGACAGGGGCGGGGTTAGATAATCAGAACCGCTTCATCGCTGAGTGACCGTCACTAAGGCGAGCCAGCGCACAGGGGACGACACCAATCGCAGACCTCTGCTCTCTACTATCTTCCACGACACGTTTGACGTGCTCTCGACTCGCTGGACGGTCGTCTTTACTTTTCTTCATCTTCAGCCTTTCTTTTTCAACCAACAGTTTCTTCTCAAGTGAGTGCCAGAAATAATTCTAATCTCAACCGAACAGTTGGAACTGATGCACTCCCCAATCTGACTGCTGTTGAATTGTGCCATAGACCGCCTGGGGCAGGTTTCTCTTCATCAGCTCTTCTTTTCATAACCATTCTTTTGAGTGTTATCGACTCGACCTTCATTTCTTCCAGAATCTCGCCATCCACGATGAGTACACCAAGCCAGACCAACCAGGACGCTGAAGGGAGCCGCCAAGCACCGGCTTTGCCGATCAAACGCGGAGAGCTTGGATACGTTGAAAGGAACACCGAGGTCGATTTGTCTTCAGGACCGGAGGAGGTGTTGAACGCAGGACCTCATCCAGCAGAGCCCAACGCGGCGTCGACGTCCGCTTCGGGGAGCGCTTCAGGCCAAGGAGAATCGGATCGACCGAGTGGAGAGACAAATAGCAGAAGCCGTGGAGCGACCCCAGTCCCCGATCCCGGCCAGAAAGCCGCAGTCTTCCAATCGTGGCGCTCGACAAAACCTAATCGGCGTTTCGGAGGATTGGCCAACGCGACTGTCCTTAGACTCGCCGCTATCCTAGTCGGAGTCGGTGCAGTTGTCGTCATTTGGGTGTTCGCCGCCAAAGTCCTTCAAGCAAACGTCAGGATGGCCAGCAGCTACTCCAGCGATCCCTCGGCTCCCGACATGTCCCCAGGAGATGCCACACCCTCGTTGGTGTTCGTCCACATCTCGTTCTCCGTCGCTATCCTCATTCTCCTGATCTTCCTCGAGCGCGCTGTCTTTCGCGCACGAGTTGATCGCTTCGCCTACAAGAACCCGGGAACCCTCCCTCGGTACAGATATCGCGGTGGACTGGGGGTCCCACAGTCGAGTGGAGCGCTGTCAGAAAGTCCGTCCTGGCGAAGCATCCCATACGCACCATGGAACAGGCCTCCTTTACCGACTTACATGGCTGCGATGGACACCCGCGGTACAGGGGACGTGGAGGACGAGATCATTGCAGCTCCGCCTCCGCCGGCTTATGGAAACACCAGAGGAAGCACCCTGCTGCTCACGGGCTTTCCAGGACTTCGGGAAGGGCAGCAAGTGCCTGATTCTCCTCCTCCTCCGATGTCGGATGACGGACACGGCGGAGATACGAACCGTCGTGAAAGTCGGAGAGTCAGTGTGGCATCCAGTCTTCGAAGCTTCATCTTAGGAATGGGTCGAAGTCCATCGAACGATAACATTGGTCGATCTCCGTCGGCCAGGGTCGAAGCTATCAGTCAGACGCTCGCGAAGCTCGAGGAAGGGCAGGCGTCGCCCAAACCCGAGCCGTCCACCTCCCGCCAGGCGTAGCTACGCAAAACTATGCAGCTGAGGTCGTTCGACGCAGTCGGACAATTCTGATACTCATTTACCCTAGTATCGTCGATTTCAAACGCCAAACCATTTCTCACCCCCCCCCCCGTTCCACCGTTCCTCCTGCAATTCATTACCTGCACGCTTCGCACAGCGTCATGCTTCGTGCAATGCAACAGTGCCTCATTGTCTTCAATTATTGTCACTCTGCACTGTGCCGCTTCCTTTGTGTATCTTCCTTGCGGTTCGCATCTCCTGTCTTTCTTCCTCGTTCTGCCAAGAACTCTCTTCTCGTATTGGACTCTCCTGGATTGTTTTTATTGTGTAATCTCGTCCACTGTTTTTTACAGCATTGTCATCACAAGGAATTCTGTCCAGCACAGCAATGATCCATCACGTGGGCAGGTCCGTGGGCGCTACGGCGAGGATTTACACTTCCATCACGGCATCTTTTCAAGATGCCACATACCCCATACAGCACAAGCGGTCGAGCCTATAGACCCAAGGTCCCTGAGATCCTTCCTAAAATGACCTAAATCCATGGTATGTGTATTCCCGTAACGAACTTTTGGAACTAATTCTGATATCGAGATCTGCTTCAACTGCTAAACTGTTGAGCCGAATAAGCTCACAAATCGCTCAACCCCTGGCGCTAATGCTATTCACCGCTTTCGTTTTCGAAATCGCTCCTTAGTAAATACGTATATGTCTCATTCCCCCAGCCGGTCGCCGGGCCTTGACCGAGCTACGGGAGCTTTAAGGACTCCATCATTCACTGATGGCCGCCACAGGAGCTATACGCATGATGGGGTGGGTTAATATGTTGTCTGATTCACAACCTATTCGGAGCCTGGGGTGGGAGAGGCGGAACTTTGTGTACACCGGCAAGACCGATATGCAGAAAGAGCAACACTCGATTGGGTTCATGGAACTGCGACCTTGGAAATTGATCGGTCGTCGTATCGCGCAGCGGCCTACCCTTCGCTGAGCGTTGAATCGCGCTGTCAACGCAGCAACGAGATCGGTTGGCCTTTCCTTATTACGCCGAACAGAACACGATCGATACTTTCCCAGAGCAGGTAAGGTTCTAAACGAATTCCGGTTGTTGACAATCAGAGGCGGTCCGTGTTTCGATTTCAAGTTTGGTTTGGTACGAGTGCGGCGTGGCATCGATTGGCCGGTCGGGGGGCAAGCTCCGTTCCCAACCTAGGGGGTCACCGAAAGAGGAGGGGGGGACCTTTCAGAAACTTGCGAGATACATGAGGTTCTCAGCCAAGGAAGGCGATGTCACGCCTAGAGGACACCCGCCCCAACATTGTAGAAGCAGGAGTGCGTGTGTTTGTGTGAAGCTGATCACAAGGTCGAGATCCTCGCGAAGCCCCGTTTCGCGCTTACAACACGAGTTCTGACTTTTCTGGAATAACACGTCAGGAGACGGGTTTCCCCTCTCTAAAGGGCAGAGGGCTTTTGGATTTCGAATAAGAGAGCGGTGAAATGAAATCACATCCCTTTGTTGTCGACTGAGAAACATAACTTTCGTCATAAACTACATCAGCGCTCATAAGAACCATGCGGGTCTTCGGCGATCGATCAAGTTGATGGCAGCGACCGGCATGAAGAGGCGCATGGCAACCTGCTTGAGAAGCTCTCAAATCCCACTGCAAGGATAAAGGGGGGCAAACACCCCATTTCACCAATTAACGGAGAAGTTCAAGGGTGTAGTATTGGCGAAACCTTGGAATTTCAAGCAACTTGAAATCAATCTCTCCAAGGGTGAGAGGGTTGGAGTTGCCAAAGGACAAGCCTTCTTGCGATCGCCGCAAGAAGTCGACCTTCGGGCCCTGAAAACCCACCCACTATCCCTTGAAACGAAACTCTCCTCTTCCTTATCGTGTATTAGGGGCGCGTATTTTGTGGGACGCGATGAGTAGTGTTTTTTTTTGGTACTACTTTGTTGTAATTAGACCCACAAAATAAATCGGCCGAGAAGCACACCCCCGTAGCAGACAATAGCGAACCAAGCAAAGAGAAATTATGGGCGATGGATTTGGCGTGAGAGGTCAGGACTTGTGGTATTTCCCAAGCATCACAAGAAGCCCTCCGGCGCCGTATGGGAGAGATAGCACCATAAGTTGCCGATGGACGAGCCCAATAGTCTTCACGGCCGAACGACACGTCGGAGTATAGATAGGACCAAAAAACTCGTTGTTTCAACAAGGCAAAGTCCCAAAGTAGATCCAACAATGAAGATTGGTGTGTGTATGGTATCCACAGCGGTAAAGTTGATGGTTCTGGGAGGAGGGTGGAGAAAAAGGTCATGCATTCGAGCGGTGTGGTTGCTGTTTGTTTCATTAGTTGATTTTTTTTTTTTACTCTAGTGATACGTCTTTCAATCTTCCCTAGTTGCTCGGATTTCCGAACTGCGTCGGGGACGGATCTTGAGCCGCAAGTTTCCCGAGCTCCTCCAACGCTTCGCGGTGGGTGCGCAGCTCAACCTTGAGACAGCCTCGTCGCCAAGGTCCCACCACTACCGGATAGTTCCAAGCTCCGTTTAGTTTCTTTGCCACACCACCCACCCACCCCCTTTGACCGATTGTGCCAGTAGATCGGAGCTGCCGAAACCCGGCCGGAGGAAAGTGAGATCCATTATTTCTCCTAGCTGAGCTCACAGCTTCGCTCTCTCTGCAAACCCAAGAAAACCTGGGACTCGTTGGATCCTGAGCGGAGGGGGGGCAGCCCCTGGGGTCCCCGAAACCCAGTGAATAGGCGCAAAGTCCCATGATAGCAGGGCGAGTATGTAAGGAGCTTCTTCTACTCTTCTTTTTTCACGGAACATGAGGCCGGAGCGAGCTGGTGTTGCATCTCTCTCCCGCGCGCGCACACATAGAGAGAAAGATGACCGAAGGAAAATATCCCATCGGACGGTACAAAGTTCCAAAACAACACTTTCTTGAGATGCCGCAAGACGAAAACGGGATTCTCTCGTCACAGCAGCAGGGGCAGGAATACGCACATTTTCCCATCGCATCGGTCCGAGCTCACCAACTGTCCCGCCCGTCATCTTTACAGCAGTAACGGGGAGCTCCCATTTAGCGTGCTGTTCCTCCCCCTTAAGCCAGGTTGTACATATAGGCTTTTCCGGGACCCTTCAAGATTATACTTGCCCTTTGGGTCTACCGAACAAGCTTTTTGACCGTTGACCGGAACGCCAGAATGAAAAAAGATTGATAGTGCGCGTCACGGTGTCCTGCACAGCATGTGTCGAAGCACCCTTCCTCCAACTATCCTTTTTCCCTCTCCTTCTAAACCCTCGCGCTCTCTCTCTCCCAAAAGTGCATCGTTCCGAAGAAGAAGTTCCAATCACATGTGCTTGCTGCTTCGAACACTTTCTTTTCTCGCTTTGTGGCGATGGCATTTCTTTTTTGCGTTGCGTATCAGGGTAAAAGAAAGAAATAAAGAGTGGGGCCTCGAGGTTGCATGCCTTTAGGCGTGTGTGGTGAGGTTCCCCGGGGAAGGCAGATCAGAGATCGCACCTCGCCTCCCGTGCTTTGGGTTGCTCACACCAACATTCTCTTCTCTCTCCCTTTCCCCTCCAAACGCTTTCGAACGGATTTGGTAGATCCGATAGAGCGCTTTGGTGAGGAGCACGAGAGGTCAGAACGCTTGTGTGGAGAAAACGTTAAAATAGTCCCCAAAAAACACACAAGGAGGCGAGAGAAAAAACACAAAGCTGCCTTTTGAATTGAAGGCGATAAGGCCCGGACGAGTGGGGGAGGCTGAGGTGGAGTGGAGGAGTTGAGAGAGAGGGGGGCGCCAAAGCATTTGCGACACGAATGCAAACTCGCGCATACTCTCTTCCCAAGTGAGCCGAAGGGTACAGTAAAAGCCTGTCGTTTGCGGCGTGGGTGAGGTTGTTTTGACGTCAACTAGCAGTCGAAGAAGAGAAAAAAAAAGGTTTCCCCCTTTCAGAGAGCTTGCTGTGATGAAAAGGAGAAAGGCAGAATCAGCAAACTGAGGTGGATTCCCTCGTTCAGTGTCCTTATCCTGGGAAAAGGTAGCAATGAGGGAAGAGCCACTGAAAGGCCCTGAGGCATGCATGCGCACAGCATTGATGTGGGCTTGTTCACGAACCGTTCCACTGGGAATAATAGCCTCTCCGCCTCCTTCGTCAAAGGAGTGTGGGTATTTTTTTCCTTCGTTCTGCTTCTTCTTGCTGCTTCTTTTTTGAGGTAACGCTAAGCTTGATAAGGAGGGATAGGTAAACCAAAATATGGAAGGGGTTTAACCACGAGAAAGAGAGAGCGGGCAGAGAAGTTTGCCCCGGGTGGCGCTCTCTCACACCTCCCGAAAAAGACGTAAATGAGGTTGGGCAAGAGTACAGCAACCGATTATAATACGCCCACGCCACCGGCTAGCAAAAGACGTAAAATTGAACGGGCACTTTCATTGAATTCGTTGGAGCGCATTTTCAGTTTTCACAAAGTGAGATATCTTTTCACACATCCGGTCTCTAACTTGTTGGGTACCGGTCCTATGTTTCGAGTATGTGTTGAAGGCTTGGGGGGAAATGCTGGAACAAGGGGGGGAAGGGCCGTGATTCCTTGAAAGCTCCTTCCCACCCAATCAAGCTCGGATGTTGATGCAGGGGTGCATCCTGCAACGAGTTTTCTTTGGGAAACTCAGACTTGTTATCGATGGGTAGTTCACGGAAATTCGGAAGGGAGGGTGTCTAAAACCATAATAACGCCCCGGAGCGCGAAAACTCTCAGAGGCAGAAGACTCTCGTTGATCATGAGGGGGGTTTGACAGATACCGGACGGTACGGATTTTCACAGCGTGCAATGCAAACCCCGGGAATTGGGTACGAACGTACGTAAGCCGCTCATGGGCCCTCCCCCGCCCCACCAGACAATATGACAGCGCGGGCCGTGACACATGCTCCAATCCCTGATGATTTTTGCCTTGGTTATATTTGCGTATTAGACACGGGTTAATGACACCATCAAAAACACAGTTCCATTGCGTTGGATATTTCAGACGTTCGGTTGGGTTTTAGCGAGCGTCCGTTGCGGTGGGTTTGGGTTTTTTTGTATCACCGACAATCGGCGCGCGCGTGTTCGTTTGGTCCACCCGCGCGCTATCTCTCATCCCTTCACTCCGGATTTACCTTTTGGCAGTCTTCGCCCCTGGAGTTACACTAGGGAATTTGACATCACTCGGTGCGGCAACCTCACTGCTAGTAAAAAATGCTATCCCGCAAATTATTACGACCTTTTTGTTAAGGAGAGAGAGGGACCCGGGACACTTTTGCGTCACAAGAACCCTAAAGCCTTGCCCCGGTTAGTTCGGACCATGGCCCGCTTCACCAGCCTTGCAGCACACACCCAAAGGTCGGGAGACGACGAGCGAACGTTACGAGGCGACAACAAGCAAAGTAAAAAAGTGGCGCTGCACCCGCGGGTGAGGTCCCCGATCAGGAAAGAGGGTAAGGTTGGACAACTCTGATTCGCCGAAGCAGCCGCAAAGAGAAACGGAAGCAATCGGTCAAAGACTATCGACCCACCTTCTTTTCCCTCCACACCCGATCTGCAAAAGCACTCCGGTTGCACTGCACTACCGATGGTTAAACCTTTCGGGTCCGCACGTAGTAGTAGTAAGACACCAAGTTGTCCGAGTCAAGCGGGGACCGCTGCGTCGGGGGACGACAAATGCCGGGGAACTCTTTTTTAATATTCTTGGTGACCGACGTTGGGCGGGATTCAAATCGAGACTGGAAGGTGTGGAGCGCGTTAAATTGAAAAGTACGCCCAGTGTTGACCAGGTGGTCAAGGTGTATATACATATATGGTCCAGAATGGTGACATGATCGACAATGCTAGCAACGGAAGGCGATGACGGAAAGAGGGAAAAACACGCGCCTCTTTTTTTCTTTTCTTTTTTCCAAGGGGGATTACACATCCGACTGTCGGCTTTTGCCCAAGACGTCAAAGGAGCAGAACGACGGAATGATTGGTAATGAGAGCGTAAATTGTCCAAAGGGGGAAGGAGGAGCCCCAAGAGTGGTGAGACGGGGTGGCTGGAGTCTCAGATCTGATCCATGCCAATCTTGAGAGAAGGAGAAAAAAAGACGGGGAATCGAGGATACAGTGAGGCGGAGAGGGAGATATGGAAATCAACCCCGTTAGAATGGAAACTCGTGAAAATGTAAAATAGGTAAACAAAAAAGTGAATTCTTATTATCCCCCTCCCCCCTCGTGTTCCTATATTCAAACCCCGTCCCACTTTAGTCCCTCGTCCTTCTCGCTTTTCTCTCTCTCTCTCTCCTCATTCCCTCCCCCCCTCACAAAGCCATCCATCATCCTCACCGTCTGCGACGACCAAGAGGAAACCCGGCCGAAACAGTTGTTTGCACAGCCATCATGTCATCTGCGTCGATGCACTCGACCCCAACAACACACACGCTCAATCCCACTTCATCTCACCCACGCCCGTCTCCTTCCTCTCCTCCAACCCATCCCACTCAGCCTCCGTCTCTGCAGCATCGGAATCATCTCGCAAACTCTTCATCCCACCATCATCATCAAGAGCCCCATTGGTACTCACGCGCCCAAGACCCAGGGTTCGACAACTCCGACCACCCACCAGCCCCTGACCATTCAACCTCGCCCGCCCAGAATGCAACTTTCACCGAGGACCACCACCACCACTCTCACTCCGCTCAAGTCTATCGATCCAACTACCACGCTTACAGTCCTCAAGCTGATCGTCTTTCGTCCTTTCACTATCCCCCGCAGTCCGCGGCCCATCACCATCTGCCCACCTCTCCGCATTCCGACGGCACCAAGCAAGAAGGCAGCCTCAACCGCACCTCTACTCTCGTCAACCCATCTCTACGGGCCTCTCACACGTCCCCGCAAGCCCAGACTCGCTCCGACGTTGCGGCAAACACCGAACATCCAGCAGGAGGTCCCGGGCGAAGGCAACCCGCACACCCCTCGTCGTTCGATGATACGTATAGAGAAACTTATGAGTGTAAGTTTCCGTTATGGTTTCTTGGTGGCGATTGGGGCCCTTTCCTTTGGGTCGGCCTTTCCGTAGAAACGACAAATATTGCTTTTTAAAACCAAACGCTGACCAACTACGCCCCTTTCCCCCCTCCCCCCTGACCGCGCCTTCGTTTTCCCTCGTTCCCCGTCTGCTCACTCGGCTCATCTGTCGTCTTCCTCGCGGTCTGGTTATTATAGCGCCGTTGACGCATGCGAGACGCGAGGTCCATGACGGCTATGGACTGCCTCCCTCCCAGCATTCATATTATTCCACCCCTCGCTCTCATCGTGAACCCAACAACACCCTCTTCAGAACACCCGTCGAGTCATCATCATCGTCTGCTTCCGGAAGCTACAGTCACACTCCATCTACTTCCTTTCCACCTCCATCGTACCCTCACCATTCCTCTCGGTTCATTACCGACGACAGCCCAGGCGGTCAGTCTCGGTACGGACATCCGACCTTGCCAGAAGTCCCCGTCGGCTTGCCTGCGTCTTCTTCTGCTGCTGCTTCCTCTTCTACTGCGCTTCGCCAACATCTGCCGCCCCTTTCGGAATCCTTTGGAAGTTCATTCCCTCGTCCGGCCGGCGACATGAATCCTCGCCCCGATGGGCTCGGCCCTTCTCCTATGCCTCTCGCTCCATCTCCGTTGGATCCTCATGGGTATCCTACGGCCATCAACACAGGTCCCGGATCCTATCCCTATGACCACCCGTTCGACTACCCTAGAGAAGGTTCACCGGACTTGGAGTCGCCTGGTGACACCTCCAACCAAGCTTCGCCAATGAGGTCGCCCACCGCCAAAAGAGGCAAGAAGGTTGAGATGGCTTGTCATTTCTGTCGAGGTAAGTTGACTTTTTTCATTCATTAAGAAGAGCGATAAGTTATCTTCTGCCGGGCGTGAATGAACTTTACTAACGTTTTGCTTTCAATTAAATCAGGCCGTAAACTCAAGTGCGACGGCATACAACCTCGATGCCAGCACTGCTCAAGGAGGGGTCAGATCTGCACCTGGGACTCGCACGTCCGTCGCAGAGGACCTGGGTTGAAGAACAAGAGCAAAGATGTGAAAGGTGGTGTCTCCAAGAGACGCGAGTCCGTCTCCACTACTTCCGCCGGTCGGTCTACTACTTCACCGAAGACACCTGCGAGGCGCTCCTTCGATGACTTGGTGTCCGCTTATCGTGGCCCTGCCGAGGCTTTGACCCCGGACGGCGAGTTCTCCCCCTTCTTCCATCCCTCAGTCAAAGGCGAGGACGTCGACGGCGATGTACCTATGACCACTGGCACCAACCCACCTTTTGCTCCTCCTTATCCACCTACCAATGAGTACACGCAGATCCCTTCGACGACTACCTCCCCTCAGGACCCTTACCCGCAGACCCATTACCCTGGACAGCAACAAACCCAGTACGGTCCGCCCAGCCCGCCGATCCGTAGGGTGATCCCTATGTCGAGGACGCCGTCGTCTTCTCTCGCCGGTGCGATGGGTACCGATCCCAATTACTCGGCTTATCCGAGCGATAACAATCAAGGTTCACCACAAGATTCGGCTTGGAGACGTCATTCGATCGCGGGTGGTCAGTGCGCAAACCCTGCGGCGTACATTTCCGAAACGACCGGTGGTGGCGCCGCCCCGATTGCTGGTGCTGGGACGACGACTTCAAGCTCCGCTTCAGCGGCGTACCATTGGGATCGCGATAACGCGGGCGGCAATGGACCGTCGTCCTACGCGTACCCTCCGGCTTCGGCGCCCGCTCAGTATTTCAACGGGCAAGCGGTTCATGGGTACCCTCAGCAACAGCAGCAACAGCAGCAACAGTATCACACTCCGTCCTCTCCGCCGTCGATGGGATACGGACAACAGCAGCAATACGCACAGCCACGGGGTTACGCAACCTCGAGGGACCATCATCATCAACAGCAGCATCAGCACCAGCCGCAGGTGTCTCCGCCGATGCCAGGGTACGAGGGAGGATGGTTTGGTCATGCCGGGGGACCTGGCCAGGCTTGGACCGGACATGTCGGACATGCGTCGGCGGACCTCAGCTCGGGCGGGGACTCGGTCGCACACGACCACCACCACGAGCGCCTTCACGACCCTTCTTCGTCCTTTGCGGAAATCCGAGTTCAAGGGAGCGTAAGCCCGAGTCAAGAGACCGACCCTTCTTCTTATCGTGCTGGTCGATCGACTTCAGGCACCGTGTCCTCTTCGTCGACACATTCGTCCCCCGCCCAGGTGGCTAATAACCTTTATCACCTCCATCCCATCTCGACTACTACTGCAGCGGTGGTGGATATGAGGAACCGTCCTGCTCCCCCTGTGATGCAGACGAGCTCGAGCGTGGACAACGATCTCGCAGAGTCGTTGATCAACTTGGCGCATGGTCCACCCGCGACGGGGATGGTGAGGCGGGTGAGCTCCGTGACGGCGAACAGTGGCAGCGAGTCGGGAGGGACGGCCGTGCCTATGGCGGAGAGCTATACGATGGCTTCGACCGCTTCGAACGATAGTGCGAGTCACCAGAGGACTTCGTCTTCCGAGGAGGGGTCGTGGGCTGAAGGGCGCTCCATCCCGAGGGCCAACAACCCGGCGACTACCGCTGTGGGCCATGCCCCTGCCACCATCGGCTTGAAGAACGCTTTGGGGACCAATTCGCCTCATTCTGGTCATGAGGTCGTTTACTGAGGCCCGAAAAGAAAATATTTCATCCAGCAAAGAAACAAGGGAGCGAAGAGGTTGGGATTGTTTTTTGGATTTTTCGGGATTTTTTGGTCGTCTCGAGTTAACCTTCTCACGATGCCACGCGCTACGAATCTGAGCTTCACGATTTCATGGTCCGAAAAGCCTTCACCTTTCCGTTGGGACAATTCTGGAATCGGGTTTCGGTACTGTTTTCTCTTTCGGCGCTTCGTTATATGGTGTTCTCTTTCCTCCCTCCCCCCTCCCCATTCAGGAAATCGTAGTTTCTCTCTGTTCCTCTCTCTGTTCGTTCTCAGCCTTGTAGTCTTGAGGTGGAAAGCTCATATCCCCCTCCAAGCCTGCAGGTGATTTTATCCTAGCAGCTCAACACTAACTTTCCCGGTTCTACGTTTCACCCTCAAGTCTTTTTCACAACAAAAACCAGCACGTGTATTCGCATTTTCCCCTCCTTCTATCTTCTTCTTCATTAGAAACATCCTTCATGGTCATTATATTCTTTATCCTTCACCCACATGGCTCTTTTTCCCCTCCCCCTTTCACTCCTCTTTAAAGCGGTAACGGTATTATTCTTTGTGTTTCACTAGTCTCCCCCTCATCCCATCCCTCTCCCCATTAGGAAACCTCTAACTTCCCTTCCCCCAATTATCCTACTGGATCGTGATTGTTTCACTCAATTGTTTGTCGTCTCTGTGCATGATGTCCTCTAAGGAATGAATGGTTTGTAATACTACTCGGGTTTTGCGCGGTCGCTGCGGTATGTGTCCTCCCGAATGAACGTCGGGCGATCCTGAGCGCTCCGTGGGCTGATGGTCGCTGGGTTCGATCGTTGCCAAAGGAAGAAAAAGGCTGTTGGTTACCATGGGGCCCTCCGACGGTTCTCTTTATGTGATTTTCAGGGAGGTCGCCGTTTGGGTGCAAAGGCCGCCATCTCCTTCGAGACTGGATTCGAATTCTTCCGCTCTCCTCTTGTCTCTCTCTCCTCTTCACCGACTTTTCCTCCTCTTTGGCCGCTCCTTTGGACATATACCAACTCTTTCGACGCGACACGTATACATATCAATAACCAACAGAAATGGTCCTGGGGATCACTCTGCGCCGAAAGAAGACAAAAGACGGTCAAGCCCCCATCAGGCTTTCCCCTTCGCTTCCAAACATATCCTCAACAGGACTCTCAACCAGCGACTGGCCAGAGGGCTTCGACATCAAGACCATCAAGAAGGAGGTGCACGAGCACGTACCAGGTCCTCATAGTCCCACTAGCACCGAGCACGACTACGTCTTTGTTAACGAACACGGTCAAAGCGTAGCCAATGGCAAGACCAGCTTCCAGTCTGGCCGAGGAACCATCCGCTCCTTCCACCGACCTTTCCGACCGAACGAGCCCAACTCTGGAGGTGCCAAAGGTGGAGACCGGGGAGCAGATATGCCCGCAATAAGGCAGTCCATCGCGTAAGTCGGTGCTTAATTGCAGTTTGGACCAATCCCCCAGTAATTTCGTGGCGCTGATGACGATGTCGAAATTCCTCTCCGCCCACTGGCACACCCCTGTTTTTCATGCCTTTCCCGCGTGTAGGTCCATGTACGCGAACCTGCCGCCACCTTCCGCCTTTGGGTTTGCTGCTGGGCAGGGCGGAAAAGCCGCGTCTGTTCGTAGGGTCGTGCGCGTGCCACCCAAGTTCAACGTCATGGTCGCTGGCGGCCGCGGCACGGGCAAAACGTCGTTCCTCAAGCTATTCCTCAACACTTGCGATGTCTCTCCTGGTACCACCGAGGCCGAGTTCGCTTTCTTGAAAAAGTTCACCGAGGAGCCAGCTCGCCACACAAAGTCCCTCCGCTCCGTTTCGGTCGAGGTCTGCGAGGAGCGCCATGACAGGATTCATTTGACCGTCATCGACACCGTTGGCTTCGATTTCGAAGAAGGGAGGGAGCTAGAGTTGGAGAGAGGCGTGCAAAGCATGATGAAGTATATCGACACGCAGTATGCGGAAACAATGGGCGAGGTGAGTGGCGGGAGATGACCATCGCCAAGCCGTGATTTCTGATTTCATCTTTTGAATACAGGAAAGCAAAGTCGTCCGCCAAAACAAGGGAGACCAACATGTCCATCTCTGCATTTATCTCATCGACCCAGACACTATTATGCCGGCAACAACGCGACGCGCGAAATCTCGTCTCCCTTTCCGACTCCGCTCTCAAGCTACTCTCACCCGCCACGCGTCGCTCTCCTCCATAACGTCTACGGAAACGTCGTCGTCGTCTGAGAACGAAGATGAAGACCCTGAACCTTCCCCCGAAGGAGAAGGGCACGTCGATGCACCTGCCAAGGAGTCTCCGCTTCGGTCCACTGGCGAATCCATGGCACCCGCCGAAATCAAAGTCATCAAGCGATTGTCTGTTCGCTGTAACATCCTTCCCGTTATTGCCCGCGCCGATACCTTGACGGACGAGCGCCTCGCGACTATCAAAAAGGTGGTTCGCAGGGATTTGGCTCAAGCCGGACTTGGGTTCGGAGTCTTTGAACCAGTCATCACGACCGTCACTACGTCGACGGAAGTCAAGACGCCCCAGCGGAAGCCTTCGAAGAAGGTTGTCCAAGTAAAGGGAGATGAAGACGAGGTCGAGGAGGACTCTGAGGAGGAACGGCCCACGAGGCCTGTCATCAAACTTCGCTCCCCTCGCGGACCTGCCGCTCGGGAGCGGTCTCGTTCGCGAAGGAGGATGTTAGAACTGGATGACGAAGATGAAGTTCCGCAGCAACCTCAATCGCCGCAAACTCCACCCGCAGCCTGGCCGACACAGCCAAAGACGACACTGGCGAGCATTCTTCCGTTCGCTTTCGTCTCTCCGGAAGAGCCATCGCGACGTTCGCACAAGGACAAGAAAAAGAAAGGTGCCGAGAAAGAGTTGCCCCCCGGTGAAACTGGAGAGCCCAACGGCGAACCTACCGACATTCAATCTCGTCGCACCTCTGTCGCGACGTCAGTCGCTGGGTCTCGTCGACCTTCTATCAAAGGTTCCAAAGTGACAATCCGCGGACCGGCCGACCTGCAAGGTCAATTCGTCCGCAGGTACCGCTGGGGCACGATCGACGTCCTCGACCCCGCGCATTGCGATTTCGTCGCGCTGCGGGCAGCTGTTTTGGGTAGCCACATGCGTGCCCTGAAGAAGAATACGAAGGAGGTGTTGTATGAGAAGTATAGGACTGAGAAGTTGCTCGCAAGGAGGGCGACTAGTGCGTTTAATGACGCGGATAGGACAAAGATGCTGAGTGGTGCGTGGATTTCCGTCTTGTGACACTCATATTGGCTCCAAGTCTCTGACTAACATTGGGGTTTTTCTTCGAATGCAGATTTGGGCGTCTAAGTCCATGTATATACCCCCCACCCCCATCCCAGGTTTCGGATATCTCGCTTTGCTTTGGGTTTCTGTTGTGCATACCTTATTTCGAGATCTAGGTCACAGGCGACCTATCTCGTGCTCCACACTCCTTCGTTCTGTTCCTGTCGATCGACTTGGCACACTTGATTCTCCTTTTCTGTGGCAGGTCCCTCTCGCTTTCCGCTGTATCTCTTTTTATGTGTATCCCCTCCCCCTACTTCGACCTCTCCCAGGGCTCGTTCACGTTCCTTTAGATATCTAATCTCCCTTATTATTTTTTTCCTGATTCCTGGCGTCTCTCTCCTCTCTCATTCGGCTCTTTTCCTCTTTTTTTTCCCAGCTCGTGTCTTCCCAATGGAATCGATACCAACTCATTTTGACGCGTGCGTAGGGACACACTTAGCAGTTGGATGAAGAAGTCCATTTGCGAAAAAAAAACAAGTAACGGGGTGATTCAAAAGCTCGGGACATTTCTGAAATGTACTACTTCGCGTTCGCTTCTTAGGAGAAGCAACTCCACCTCTTCCTCCAAGGCTTTGAAGCATTCCGGGTCTTTCTCCAGGACGTTCTGCCGCATCCCCTCGTCCATGACGATGACGAGCATCTGGAGCGGGGAGCCCTCATGCGCGTCGTTCATCCCCATCATGAAGTTCTTCAAGTCCTGCATGCCGTCGACGAGGTCCTCGGCAGTGGCTGTTGGGTGTTTCCATGCCGTGATGTGAGTGAGTTGCTGCCACGAGTAGGGAAGGAGGTCAGAGTGGTCCGAGTCCAGCATGAGCGGGATCCTAGCTGAACCGAGTTCGATTTCGAGGTGCGTGATGTTTGGGAACTCGGCCATGACGAGCCATCCTCGGCTCGGTTCACGCTCTAGCCACTGGAGTGCGCTGGGCTCGTGGATGGCGAGGCGTTGGATGTCGGGGAAGGCTGGGGTGAGTATCCGGGTTTGCTCTTTGGCGGAGGAGAGATACGGGAATTGGATGTGTTGCAGCTTCGGAGCATCCAGTCGATCGAGCGTTCGCTCCAGGTATTCTCCTTCGTAGTCGTAGAGAACGAGTTTTCGAAGGTTGGGGAGCGAGAGGGTGTTGCCAGGCGAAACGACGCTGAACTGATGGCGGATGTAGAGTTCCTCCAGCAACGGTGCCTGCTGGAGGACTTCGTCAAGGTACATTGGGGATGGGTAATAGTCTCTGGTTGTGATGGCGAGCTTCCTGAGCTCCTTGAAGTGGTACTCGATCCGCGATAGGAAGCGGAATCCTTCCAAGTTGAGATATCGGAGAGGATTCTTCGACTTCAACGAGAGCAGGTACACCGAGTCATCGTTGTCGGCTGCACGTGCCCTAAGGCTCTCCAGCAGTGGCATGGGATACGATTCCATAACCTTCCACATTCCTCCAAGGACTAAATCCGGATCCCATTGCAGTGATTCGAGTTTTCGGATTCGGGTTTGTATCTGTGCGAAGAATTCCAGGGTGGATTCCTCTTCGGCAGAGCTTGATCTGCCGTCCGACCAGAAATAAATTTCAAGCGGCGCTTCGGGGTCTGCCCGTTCTAGCTGGAGTCGACCGATTTCATGGGAAGCGACTTTGTTGGTTATGCGGATCTTGTTCCAAAACTCCGGCGTCTCGATAGCCACCTGCCTAGTCTTCCTGTTCAAGGACGTGATGCTCGCTCTGTCGTGGAAGTAAGTCGGGGTGGATTCGAGGGCGAAGATTGAGATCAGGGTGTAAAGTTCGATGGGGAGTTCAAGAGATGACGCCATTATGGCTGGGTAATCCTGATTAACAAAAAAAAATCGGAATATCTAATGCATGGAACCCACGTATTTGGCTTGAGAAAAATAGACTCGTTAGTTTGAGTGACTTCGCGATTTCGACGGTCCAACGGTCCCAGTGGTTGGAGTGACGTCGCTGAGCCAGGACTAAGGGGGAAAGTATCTTAGTGTGAGTTCAGAGCGAGAAGAATACACTTACCCGTCACACGGGGCTTTTCAAGAGCAGAAAAGAGGATGAATGTTGCTAGTGGGCGGAGTTGAACCTTTTATTATGGTTTTCTTAGGTCCGTGGGGACCGATAACTCCGACTGATCGACACCTGATGGGGCAAACCGTATCGAAGTTCCTACACACGCTTAATTGGCTTAACAAAGTTTAAGTTCCGGAGATTTTGCCATTGTTATAATGTTATAATTAAGTGCTATGGCCTGCTGTAAGTTCCCGCCGCAGTCTCCGCTTGTTATAACGAGGCTCCCTGATCAACGTATAGTTGGAGCGTGTGAACTTCGGATCGAGACCGACGGGAGCATTTCGAGACTTTTACGGGGATGACGTGATGCCAGGGTTGGTCTTGACATCACTGTGATGCCCTTATTTCTTCTCTCCCCGTCTAGCTTCTTGCCGCCTGAATGCAATGTTCTCAATGAAGAAATATGTCAACGACGAAGACCATGGAGCCGGTGAATGTATGTGATCACAAGCGGTTTGCCAAAGGGACGATGCATACCTGAGCCCCATGCACGGCACGACAGATCATGGCAGATGCTTGTCCCTTTGTTAGAGTGGATGAGTCGAAGGGCAGGGTCTTGTCGACTAGTTCTGTTGCACTGGAAGAACTGCCACTCTTGACCCCACGTGTTGTTTTGTGGAGGAATTCATGGAGCCAGTTCAGTTGCGACTCAGTAGCTGGCTTGCTACGCCATTCGGCATCTCGACGCAATCTTCCGCTTGGCCCAATATTTCAGCCATAAGTTACAGTTGAGAGGTAAGTCGAAAGCAGCTAAAGCTCAACTCACAGATTCTCCTGACCTGGGCCGACGATGTCTGCCGCGTACCGATCTCCTTTCTCTATGGCCTCTCTCAATGTAGGGCTCGATCCCAAATGGTTTGACTGCTTAAGGTAATAGTTACTCTTTTCTTCGGCGCTCTTTTTGGTATCGCGAGGAAAGAAGTAGACGTCAAACTTTGGAATCTCTCGAGCACTGGCGGGGACGCGGTGTTTGGTTTCCTCCACCTTCACGGACCCTTCGGAGAGACAATACAATACCCAAATGGATGAGCGACATTCTACCCAGGCATTATGACTGAAGGATTTGAGACCATCGGAAGGGACGGCCATAGCGAGAGAGAACGGGTCTTCGCGATCCACTAACTCCACGACTCGAACGTCTTTAACTTCCGACAGAGAGTGAATTCCCCCAGGGCCGCCATGGTTGGATCGCAAGTTTCTGCCTCTAACACTACTCGGCTCTGAGGGCCTAAGTGCTTAGCCTACCCCGAAAATGGAAATTCCGAGCCCTCAGGAAGGCTTACCGTCGATGATCTCGTCTGCCTCCTGCTGAAAAAGCACTGGACCGCTTATGATCCCTCCGACTCGTTCAAGTGAATCCGCAAGGTCAATTACACGACAATCATGCTTCCCGGTCTTTAGAGATTTCCTCATCCCGCGACCAACCATTTGAAAGAAAAGGGTTGCGGACTTAGTCGGGCGAGCGATCAGTATGCAGTCGGTGTTTGGAAGGTCTATGCCCTCAGTTAGGATGGCTGTTACCAAGATTTTTTCATAAATGACTCGGACGAAACACGTATGGAGATGAGCCTCACCGCAATTTACAAATACTGGGAATTTTTCTTTAGCAAAACCAGTCAAAAGCTCCGTTCGTTTGACTTCCGGTGTTTTGGCGGTAATGCACCTGGCGTCCACGTCCCTTTCACGAAATGCTGCTGTCAACGCTTCTACGTGCTTGATATTGACGCAGAATACTAATGTAGACTTGCGAAGTGCTGTATAAAATAAGGCATCAGGCTGATTACACGCTTGACACCGTTACGGGTGGACTGTTTGGGGGACTCAACGTGCACAATATTCTTGCCAGGTGCGTACAACGAGCGCATTGATTGGAGCGGTATTCATTAAGGGTGCTAGTAAATTCGTGGAAAAATCTCCTTTGCTGCTTATTTTGTCAGCGGCGGACAGATCAATCTCCGTGCGAACTGTGGTAAAGAGCAGGGGGGACAGCCTATTGATGACACGTAAAGACATTCCCTCAATCATCCGGAATGATGATATTTGCTCACCAGTTCTCGTCTCTCAGCTCAGGGTAGGTCTTATGATATACAACTTTCTGAAACACGTTGCCGAGCTCCAAGTCATCGTGCCGGGCGAACGTAGCAGAGAAGCCAACAACGGGAACAGCCAAATCTCGCGGACGAGAAGGAGAGGTACGGAGTTGGGAGGTAGAGTTCTTACTAGCCTCTATCTCCGAGTTGAAAAAGGATAATATCTTGACATAAGAGGGGGCTGCGGCATGGTGGGCTTCATCCACTACTATGACCTTATACAGACTTGGGTCAAACTTGCTTAAGCGTTCCGCTATATTAAGGGTTTGGTATGTTGCAACAGTTCTATATCATTTGAAAGAGCGTCGATAAATCCTTCCCCAAGATATCAGAAGCGGAATACAAAGTTGCGCTCACACGTCAGCCGAACCTGTCGCTGTATGACCTTGTCCTTGCTCGATTTCCACCGTGAGATGGGGACAGATATCGGAAAGCCGTTTCTTAGCCTGCTTGGCCAGCTCTATTGAGTCAACGAGGATAAGAGATCTGGTGGCATTGGGTCGATCTTTTGGCGGAGGCAGGAGGGATATGAGGTAACAGAATATGATGGTTTTCCCGCTTCCAGGGGGTAGGGAGACGCCTATGCGAGTGAATCCCGTCCCTGAAGAAAGGTAGTCGATGCAAGTGTCGACACATTCCCGTTGATAAGGACGAAGGGCGAACGCTTCGGTGGTCATAGTCCGATGAAATGGGACCAATGCTCGCGTCAGGGATCGGTCGTACGGGACGTGAACACGGCGGTTGATGGCAGCATAGTAAGCATGGAGTCGGGGTTTTGAAAAATATCTTGTGACAAGCTTGATCCCTTGAAATCGAAGAAGGTGGCGCATGGAGTTAGTGGGTGAGCAGGTGGAAGGTACCTATGGAACGTGTTTTCGGGCTGTTAGCCATTTCAAGCAAACAAAGCCAAGCTAGTAGCTGTGAGCACGAAGCCGAAGTTTCATTCTGTTTGACAAACTTTAGCTAGCTCTTACGTCGATGGAAAAATGGGGAATGGGCATAGTAAGCCAGCTGATTTTCGAAAGTAAGCCGTTTGTGTTTTGTAGACTGGGGGTCACGAGTGAGCGGAGTGCAAAACCGTCGCATAGGAGTTGTGAGGTTGCGACCGCCTCTTCGCTTCATTGCATACCGCCAAACGCATGATGCGATCTCATGCAGGGCAAGAACGAGTTTGGAAAGGCAACACTGGGCCGTGGATGAACGAATTCAGGTGATCGGTCTTGGTCTCCCTAGCAATGCCTCAGCTACGCATTAGTTGACAGTCTCAAGACATTCTTCAGGATGGTGAAGCTATGTTATCGGGGCAGTGTGTTCCTGAAGCGCTCCTTTGGTCAAGTGCATCGTTCACCGCTCCGATCCGAACGGCCGTGTCCGACAATACACCAAAGGCAGCAGACTCAAAATAGGTGAGTAAGACAAGGTGGCTCTGAGGGTTTGTTCGAGGCGCCCTTCTAACAAGACCAGAAAGACAGCGCACAGCAGAGGGAGAGGGTATATACATCGGATGGGGAAGTTGAGTAATACATGGTGGTTGAGGATAATCAACGGCGCTTGCTCTTAAAATATCTTGGAGGCAGTTAACCTTGCTGAAAAGGGAAGGAATCATGAGGCGGTGCTCCCCCTACGGTCACATCCGCACTTCCCCGAATGGCAAAGGCTCCGGGGAATGCCGCACCACATTTCTTCTAAGAATCCAGGTCGATTGTCGGAAGGGTACGAGAGCAACGAACCCAGGAAAAGTACCTCACAAAAATAGAGATTCGCCGAAATCAAAACAATGGTCCGGTTTGAACTTTGAAGGAGCTATTCCAGGGAACCTCCTCCTGCAGCTGTGCGCCTTCCAAAGCTTAAGTGGCTTCATCACTACTCCAGTTCGAAAAGACAACGTCCGGCTGTCCCTTTCTCGATGATACATTCTAAGTCAAGCCTTCCTATTTCTTTCACGTAAGGCAAGCCCACAATCATTCCTTCCTTAACATTTCAATGACTCAAGCCGATAGCCCAGTACTCCCATTCGGCCCAAGTCAACCCTCGGCTATAGTTATTCCTCTAATTCAATTTACGCATCCGCTTTACCTTACTTTTCCCTCAACCTCGCCCTAATTCGACGTCATTCCTTTTGACGTCAACCTCGGGCTTGAGGCGACACTCCGCCCAAAACAAGAAAAGTGAACTGGCTTTGCAGCCGCATATATCTCATGTGTGGGTAGGAGGAATCATACAATGCAAGTCCGTGATAAATGATAGACAGAATGGGTGGAGATCGAAGAGTCCGGCGAGAGGAGAGGTCACATCATTTCAAGGGGGAAAAGAGGGTCTTCGGGAAGCCCGACCGATACGGAGTTTAGAAGTCGCTCTTCTTGACTTGGAAGGCCTTGCTCTTAGCATAGACATTATTGCGGTCGCTAAAAAGGTCGAGAGGTCAGGTGCGGTAGATGCGAAAGCTGGCGAATGGGGCTTACTTGATGTCGACCAAAGCAAGAACGTATTTTCTGCAAGAACGGGTAAATACTTTGATGAGCGTTCAAGTCAAGTCAGGTCTCGTTGAAAACGGCTCACCCAGGACGGTTCTTAAGGACATCGATGGAAACGGTATCTTTTCCAGTGTCGTTGCTTCCGTGACCGCGAGTCTCGACCTTATCGTCAAGACCGAAAATGTCGTTCTTAGAGACTTCGATGATAACGACCGCAAAGCTTAGAAATCCGACAGAGAAACTCGGTGTTAGCAGCACATCGGCGAAACAGGGTCGAATGAAACAGGACGCACAATTTGGGGCTGTCATCGTGGAACTTCCAAGTATACTTGACAACGGTGGGGTTACCCTTCTTGACAGAGGCGGAGGTGATGCTGATACCGTTGGAGCGAGCAGCGACGGGGGAAGGAGCCATCGGGAAAGTGAGAAGGTTGTACAGTGGGGGGAAAAGGGGGGGGGGTAAAGTAAGAGGAGAGGAGAGGAGAGGAGAGGAGAGGAGAGGAGGGGAGGACTGGTTTGATGAGAACTGAAGGATGGTTCAAGGCGTCCTGTTTTAAATAACATCGAGCGGCTCACAGCTCTATGTAACGCGCCACTAGGCTGCTCAGTCATCCCAGAATTGGGAGATCAGGAGGGTTTCATCGCAACACTGCAAAACGAGAACAACTGACTCAATCAAACTAGGCAAGACCAAGCTTGGAAGGGCAGTACCGGGCCGTTGAACGCAAACAATCGCACTCGGCAACCCTCAAGCACATCACAGGTTACGCAATCCGACGGGCGGCTCCAAGAAGGCTCTGCAAAAAAGAAATGTGTTGTCCGCATTGTCATTTTCTTTCCTTCTTGGCAGCCAGGCGGAGTTCTTTGAAGCAGTGTGGGAAGCACTGCACCTAAACGAAATAGTGCACCGTTCGCTATTCCAAACTCAACGGCAAATGACGTGACCGACGAAGTCAAACAAGTGATATTCTTAGATATCGGGATGTGAAAGCCGTTGACTTTATGCAGCAAGCGCTCAGTCCTGGCCGCCCTAGTCTTTCCGTGGCTAAACGGGCTTCCCCCGAAGCGTCTCCACCTGGGTGGTCGCCCTCCCTGCCTCGAGTTCGGGTTGATGAACGCGCCCAGGAACAGAGTAACGTATTGTCGGGTGAAAAGAAATAGTTTTTTTTGGTGATTGACGCGAACGGGGCCGGCAGTCCTTGTGGAACTGAGAATATTTTCAAAGCGTGAGCTGAGGTTGAGGCGGTGTACTCGCTGAAGTCACACGCGCGTTCTCCGTCCTTCCCCCATTCAACCAAGCAGGCAGATGGGCTTGGCACTGCACGTTCTCAATCGGGCCGAGACGCCCCCTCAACGAATAAAAATAGAATCACAGTGAATACCGACGCACTTGATTGACTATGTCTAGCCGAGAAATACGGAAAACACAGCTTCAACATTCGGCTCGGCCAACGAGGTAGAGATACAGTGAACGGGTAAGGACTCGACCGAAATGGAGAAACGAACGGAGCTTTTGGGAGAGAAATAAAAACGAAGATGAGTGGGAAGAAAGACAAGTGAAAGGACTGATTCTCTCTCTTTTTGGGAAGGATTCGTACGTCGGAGTCGGAAGAAGACTGCGTTGGCGGGGGTGTTTTCCACCTTGGCGCTTCCCAAAGATTCATCCATTTCTTCCTTTACCACATCCGAGCGATTTAGCTCTCCAAGTAATCCCCATTAGGCTTTGGGTCACCCTCACTCTGGCGGCACGCACGCCATCCGGTTCGTTCTGGTCCGCCAACCCAGTTCTCGTTCCAACTCTCCTGGTGGCTCATCTTCCATTCCTCGCCCTAGCAATCAACCATCCCTCTCAGCCCCGCACCGTTCTCCGACCAAACCTCTTCATTCGCAACCTCAGCGGGCCCTACCGTATGCCTGACGCGGTCCCAAAACTCTTTTCGCCACCCCGAGTTGACCTCCCTCTCAAGAGGCGCCCGCCCCACGTCGAATCGACGTCGCTCCTGGGGGCCAAAAAGCATAAAGACAACCTGAGAGGCCGCGAGGAGGGGTGGTGGTAGGTTTGTTCGAATTCCGTCAGGGTCCTTAGTTTGACCGTGTATTTCTACCAAGATTCAGATTCCGTTACTTGCCCAGTCTGGACGAAATCCAAATGAACGGACTAAAGATATAGTTCGTGGAAATGAAATAAAAGAAACCGAAGAAAATCAACTCGTGTGTATGAAAGCGGAACTCATACGAATCCGATTCCGAGTCGAAGGATGTATTGGAAGCAACTTCCCCTTTTAAGACTCAAGCCGATATCCCTCTGCTCTCTTTCAATCAATGTCAGCTCTCGGTTCTCATTAGTTCGTCAATTCACCTCAAGGCACCGCCTTACCTGTCTCTTTCCTCGGAGCTCGCCTCGGCCCGTCGCCGTAACTTCCGACGTTAACCTCAATTGACACTTCACCGAAAAAAGAAAAAACCGAAAACATGGGTTGGCTTTGCAGCCGCATTTATCTCATATAAAAGTACGAAGTATCATACAAATGCAAGTCCGTGGTAACGATCGACAACATGGGTAGAGATCGAAGAGTCCATATCATGTCAAAAAAAAAAGGGAGTCCTGAAGCTCGAACAGTACGGGATGAGCTTAGAAGTCACTCTTCTTGACCTGGAAAGCCTTGCTGGTAGCAAAGACGTTATCGTAGTCGCTAAAGGGACGGGAGATTAGTTGCTGTAGCTGTGAAAGATAGCGATTGACGCTTACTTTATGTCAACCAAAACAAGAGTGTATTTGCTACAAGAGTGGATAAATACATGTTTCGTGTGTGAGCGTCCAAGTCAAGTCAGGTCTTGTTCGAAAAACGGCTCACCCAGGATAATTCTTGAGGACCTCGATGGAAACGGTATCCGTTCCGGTGCCGTTGCCTCCGTGACCGCGAGTTTCGACGTCATCCTCGAGAAGGGTGAAGTCGTGCGAGGAGACTTCGATGATACCAACGGCGAAGCTGAAGAATTCAACAGACAAGCGCGGTGTTAGCAGCAGTTCAGTGAGACGAGTTCGAATAAAACGAGACACACAGTTTGGGACTGTCATCGTGGAACTGCCAAGTATACTTGACGACGGTGGGGTTACCCTTCTTGACGGAGGCGGAGGTGATGCTGATACCGTTGGAGCGAGCAGCGACGCGGGAGGGTGCCATTGAGGAGATGGAAAGTTTGGAAGGAGAAAAAGGGGGGAAGTGAAGAAGCTAAGGTAAAGTAAAAGAAGAGAAGAGAGAAGACTGGTTCGATGAGGACTGAGAGGTAGTCAAGGCGGCCTGGTTTAAATAGCATCAAAGTGGCTCACAGCCAGTGCGCCGCTCAGTCATAGCCGAATTGGGAGGTTAGGAGCGTCCCACCGCAACACTGCCAAAAGAAGGACGAATGATCCGATCGAGCGTGGGCAATACCAAATTTGGAAGGGCAGTACCGGCCCGTTGAGCAATGGCGTTCTGGCAAACCTCGAACAGATGACCTTTACATGATTAGACTGGCAGCCCCAAGAGAGCCCCGTGAATAGAAACACGTACTCCGAATTGCTATTTCCGTTTTCTCTTTGCGGTTAGGCAGAGTTAATCGAGGCAGTGTGGGAAGCACTGCATCCAACGATCGTGAATAGTGCACCGTTTTCTTGCTCTACTCTCGACGGTGTAGTTCGTGACCGATGAAAGGAACCAAGTGATGCTCCCAAATAGCGGAACGTGGAAGCCGTTGACTGTATGCAGCAAGCGCTCATTCCGGGCCGCCCTCGCGTTTATGTGGCTAAACGGGCTTCCTCCCCTGCGTCGCCGTCTGGGTCACGGTCGTCCGTAGATATCATGTCTAGACTGCCTCGATCTCGGGTTGAAGAACACGTTCCGCAACAAAGCAAAATATCTTCTAGTGAAAAGAGCTGGTTATTTTGTGGTGGTTTACGAACGCGGCCGGCAGTACTAAGAATCTTTTCAAAGTGGTTAGAGGCGTTGAGGTCCTGAGGCGGTGTACTCGCTGAAGTCACAGGCGCATCATCCGTCCTTCCCCCATCCAAGCAGGCGCATGGGCTGGGCTGCACGTTTTCAATCGGACCGAGACACCTTCTCAACGAATGAAAATAGAATTACAGCGAGTACCGATGCACTAGATTGACTATGTGTAGCCGAGAAATACGCAAAACATAGCTCCAACATCACTTGATTCGGCCTGGACAACGAGCTAGAGGTACTGTGAAGGAACAAGGACTCGATCGAAATGCAGAAAGGGATAGAGCATTCGGAAGAATAATTAAATCACAGATGAGTGAGAAGAAAGATGAGCTAAGGGATTTGATCCTCTTGTCTCATGGAACGGATTCATCCGAGTCGGAAGAAGCCAAGATTGGCGGAAATATTTTCCACCCTGGCGCCTCACAAAGATTCAACCATTTCTTGCCTTTACCACATCGAGCGACTTTGCTCCCCGAGGTATCTCCATTAACCTTTGCGTCACCCTCACTCAAGCGGCACGCACCGTCCGAACCATCCGGTTCGCTCTGGTCCGCCAACCCAGTCTTCGTTCCAACCCTCTCCCAATGGTTCATCTTCCACCCCTCGCCCTAGCAATCAACTATCCCTCCCAGCCTCGCACCGACCCCTGACCAAACCTCTTCATCCCCAACCAGAGCGGGTCCTACCGTACTCCCGACGCGGTCCCAAAGCTCTTTTCGTCACTCCGAGTGTCCTCCATCTGAAGAGGTGTCCTCCCCACGTGGAATTGATGTCGTTCTTCGGGGCTCAAAAGGCATAAAGAGGGGGTTGCGGGAAGGGATGGTAGTCGGTTTGTTCGAATTCCGTCAGGGTCCTGTCAGGTTTGACTGTGTATTTCTACCAAGATTCAGATTCCGTTACTTGCCCAGTCAGGACGAAATCCAAATGAACGGACTAACGATGTAATTCACGGAAATGGAGCCAAAGAGACCCACAGAAAATTAACTCGTGTTTATGGAAGCGGAACTCAAACGAGTCCGCTTCCGAGTCGAAGGGTGTATTGGAAAGAAACTTCCCCTTTCAAGACTCGAGCCGATAGCCCACTGGTCTCTTTCAATCAAAGTCAGCTACAGGGTCTAATTATTTCGTCAATTCATCTCAACGCACCGCCTCACCTTTCTCTTTCCCCCGAGCTCGCCTCAGCCTGTCGCCGTAACTTCCGACGCAAACCTCAAAATGACACTTCGCCCCAAAAAACGAAAACATAAATTGGCTTTACAGCCGCTTTTATCTCATATGTAAGTACGGGGTATCATACAAATGCAAGTCCGTGATAATGATCGACATCATGGGTAAAGGTCGAAAAGTCCGATGAGAGAAGAGGTCATATCATGTCAAAAAAAGCGAGTCCTGGGAAGAGCTTAGAAGTCGCTCTTCTTGACCTGGAAAGCTTTGCTGGTGGCGAAGACATTATCGTAGTCGCTAAAGGGACGAGACATCAGTTACTGCAGGTGCAAAAGGTGGCAATTGACGCTTACTTGATGTCAACCAAAACAAGAGTGTATTTGCTACAAGAGTGGGTAAAATATATATTTCGTGCGTGAGCGTTCAAGTCAAGCCATGTTTCGTTCGAAAACGGCTCACCCAGGATAGTTCTTTAGGACCTCGATGGAAACGGTGTCTTTTCCAGTGCCGTTGCCTCCGTGACCGCGAGTTTCGACGTCATCCTCGAGAAGGGTGAAGTCGTGCGAGGAGACCTCGATGATACCAACTGCGAAGCTTGAGAATCCAACAGACAAGCTCGTTGTTAGCAGCACTTTGGTGAGACGAGATAGAATAAAACGGAACACACAGTTTGGGACTGTCATCGTGGAACTGCCAAGTATACTTGACAACGGTGGGGTTACCCTTCTTGACGGAGGCGGAGGTGATGCTGATACCGTTGGAGCGAGCAGCGACGCGGGAGGGAGCCATTGAGAAAGTGGAAAGTTTGGAAGGAGAAAAGGTGTGAAAGTGAAGAAGCTGAGGTAAAGTAAAAGAAGAGCAGAGAGAAGACTGGTTCGATGAGGACTGAGAGGTAGTCAAGGCGGCCTGGTTTAAATAGCGTCAAAGTGGCTCACAGCCAGTGCGCTGCTCAGTCATAGCCGAATTGGGAGGTCAGGAGCGTCCCACCGCAACACTACCAAAAGAAGGACGAATGATCCGATCGAGCGTGGGCAATACCGGGTTTGGAAGGGCAGTTCCGACCCGTCGAACAATGGCGTTCTGGCAAACCTCGAGCACATGACCGTTACAGAATTAGACGGGCAGCTTTAAGAGCGCCCGTGAATAGAAACACGTACTCCTAATTGCTATTTCCATTTTCCCTTGGCGGCTAGGCAGAGTTCATCGAGGCAGTGTAGGAAGCACTGCATCCAACGATCGTGAGTTTTCTTGCTCTACTCTCGATAGTATAGTTCGTGACCGATGAAATGAACCAAGTGATGCTCTCAATAGCGGAATGTGGAAGCCGTTGACTGTATGCAGCAAGCGCTCATTCCGGGCCACCCTCGCGTTTCTGTGGCTTAACGGGCTTCCTCCTCTGCGTCGCCATCTGGGGCGGTCGTCCCTAGATATCGATTCATGTCTAGACTGCCTCAATCTCGGGTTGGTGAACGCGTTCTGCAACAAGGCAACGTATTTTCCAGTGAAAAGAAATAGTTGTTTTGTAGTGATTTCCGAACGCGGTCGGCAGTTTTCAAAGTGGTAGAGTTTGTTTGAGGCGTGAGGTGTTGAGGCGGTGTACTCATTGAAGTCACACGCGCGTCGTCTTCCCCC
This sequence comes from Tulasnella sp. 424, assembly GCA_019633425.1. Classification (NCBI taxonomy): domain Eukaryota; kingdom Fungi; phylum Basidiomycota; class Agaricomycetes; order Cantharellales; family Tulasnellaceae; genus Tulasnella; species Tulasnella sp. 424. The sequence continues at coordinate 1,438 of WSUB01000080.1, read as the reverse complement.
ATCCAAGCAGGCGAATGGGTTTGGCACTGCATGTTTTCAATCGGACCGAGAGACCTCCTCAACGAATAAAAATAGAATTACAGTGAGTCCCGAAGCACTGGATTGAATATGTGTAGCCGAGAATTACGCAAAACATGCTTCAACATCACACTCGATTCGGCTTGGACAATGAGCTAGAGATACAGTGAAGGAATAAGGACTCGACCATAATGCAGACCGGGACAGAGCATTCGAGAGAACGAGGAAAACAAATACCGGTGAGAAGAAAGACGGGCGAAAGGATTTGATCCTCTGGTCTCATCGAAAGGATTCGGCCGAGTCGGAAGAAGAAGATAGCGTGGCGGACCCTGGCGCCTCCCAAAGATCCATTCATTTCTTGCCTTTACCACATTGAACAACCTCGCTCCCCAAGGTATCCCCATTAACCTTCGCATCACCCTTAATCAAGCCGCACGGGCAATCCGAACCACCCGGTTCGCTCTGGTCCGCCAACCCACTCTTCGTTCCGACCCTCTCCCGATGATTCATCTTCCGCTCCTCGCCCCGGCAATGACCAAACCTCTCAGCTTCGCACCGACCTCCAACCAAACCTCTTCATCCCCAAACTTAGCGGGTCCTACCGTACCCCTGACGCGGTCTCAAACCTCTTGTTGACACTCCAAGTTGACCTGCCTCTCAAGGGGGATCCGCTCCACGTAGGATCCGCATCATTCCTCGAGGTCCAGAGAGCATAAAGACAATTTGAGATGCTGCGAGGAGGGAAGTAGTATCGTTCAAATTCCGTCAAGCGATTCTGGTGGGCCCTGAATTTGACTTTGTATTTCTACCAGGGTTCGGATTCCGTTACTACTTACCCAGTCAGGACCAAATTCAAATGGACGATCTAACTATATGCTTCACGGAAATGAAGCAAAGCAAACTGAAATGAATCAACTCGTGTTTCTGAAGTAGGACTCATACAAGTCCGATTCGGAGCCGGAAGGATGTATTGGGAAGCACTGAGTTAGCACTTTCCCAATTCAAGACTCAAACCGCTATCCGACTGCTCTCTTTCAATCAAAGACAGCTCTCTGCTCTAATTATTTCGTCAATTCACCTCAAGGCACCGCCTTACCTCCTCCTTCCCCGAGCTCACCTCGGCCCGTCGCCGTTCCTTCCGAAGTTAAACTCAAATGACACTTCGTCCACAAAACGGAAACATGAAGTGGCTTTGCAGCCGCATTTATGTCGCATGTAAGTACGAGGTATCATACAAATGCAAGTCCGTGGTAATGATCGACAGCATGAGTAAGGATCGAAGAGTCCGACGAGAGAAGTGGTTACGTCATGTCAAAAAAAAGGGGGTCCTGGGGAGAGCTTAGAAGTCGCTCTTCTTGACCTGGAAAGCTTTGCTGGTGGCGAAGACATTATCGTGGTCGCTAAAGGGACGGGAGATCAG